>PVHY01005487.1:0-82691 GCA_004024945.1 Uropsilus gracilis
CCCCCCCCTTTTTTTTTTTTTGGCTCCTGGTGGCAAACGTGTTCCAAGAGTAAAAAGAGCCAGGGAGCTGGGTGCTGTGGTGCGAGGAGGTCCTCGGCCTCCATAGGGAGGACCTTCAGGTTACCTCCACCACTGGGGTGGATCCGGGGACACCCTGGAGCGCCCGGCACTGGCTTCCGCGGTGACAGGGTGCCCCCTGTCGGGCGAGAGGCCCTTGGGACGTAGGCGAGTCCTCATTTACCCCAGTGCACCTAACCCCTCACGCAGGCGCCTAGGACCTTGTCTCGAGTCTCCCCGAAAACACCTCGGGGGAGGGGATTTCTTTGGCGTCCCCCGAAGTTGTGTGTAAACCCGCCTTCAGCCACCTGGAAAGTTGCGCAGGGCTGGGTAGGGTCGGACTGCGTACGACGATACCTCCTGGAATTGGGGACCCTCCCGGCTCAAGACCCTCTAGGATGGGCGACAACCACCCCGCGGTTCGCTTTAAGCAGTGGAGGATTAGACACCAGACGGCTTCTGAGGAAGCAGCCTGGGTTACCTTTCCATTCCCGGCGCCCAGGTCTTTGGAGGCACCGCCTCTCCCTGCACACTCTGGTCCTTCTCGGCAGCTTTGGTTTCTAAAGGTTTATTCAGAGCGTCTGGCACGAAAGCCTCAGGCTGGAATGCTGTAAATTGCTCTGGGAGCTTCTCTCCAGGAAAAAGTTCGCGGGTAACTCGGCCGAAAACAGATGTTTCCCCTGCTGCCCCCCACCCCCAACACACACACACACACACACACACACACACACACCCCTTGCACACCCACCCTCGCTTTAACACCCTCCTCACCGCTCCACCACCCCCGCCCAGGACTGAAACCTACAGCGCTTTTCTTTGCCGGTTTGCTCCGTCTTTTCTTTTCAGTTGGGCCCAGCTCCATTTCAGCAGCAAAGTCATCTTATAAACAAACTGTGCCTGGGGTTAGGACGCTGGTTTTATTCTGGATGCTGCCCCAGCGGACTTGATTTAAACCTGCTCAATCTGGGCCTCCTCGGCTCTTTCTGAGAAGAAGACAGGAAGGGCCTTCATCCCCTAGCAAAACTCCTTTCACTGGGAGTTTTCTTTGTCAAGTGAAACTAGCCGATGTGGGAAGGGGACATGAATGCATAGATGGCAACTTCCCTAGGCCATAGTCCATAAAATACCAAAGGAGAAAAAAAGGTGCATTGAACTGATTGATAATCCAATTCCTAAAGCCTTTGGAAGACTAAACGCCCAGGACAGGCCTTCCTTTCAGGCAAGCGCAGGCAGGTCTGCAGTGAAATACCAAGGGACAGAAAGGTGACCTAGTAAAGTCTTGTGAAAATATACATTTTACTTTCAAATTAGCTTTTGGGTTAGCAGAAATCAGACACTTACCATTCCCTTATCCACAGGGTGGAATTCTCAGGGTGAATCCCAGGTTGAGAAAAGAGCAAGCATATAGTTGTGTTAAAGGTTGTAACTGCCATTTCACTCTCGTGAATGAGTTATCATTTCTGAAATTTAGTTTAAGAAAATTAGACCATCAAACCTGACTATTGTGCTTGCAGTGAGCATAACTTCAGATACATTTTTGTTAACTGGTAATTTACTTATGGCCAAAACACTAGTTGATTTTGGAGAAGGTAAGAGAAAAGGTAGTTAGGTACTAACACTTTATCAAAAGAATTTATGTGAACAACTGAAAAATAGTTTCAGCCTGTCAGTCACTTGCAAAAACCCAGAAAGTGCTAAAAATATGTGAGAGAGCAAGATACAATATTTCAAGTTTAATAAACAGTGTACCTGCATATAATCTATCTCTCCCTGGCAATGATCCACAGAAAACAAAATGGGAAATAAAAACCAATGATAAAAAAATGAAATAAGCATTATGTTAATAACTCTGATTGTGGTGATAGAATTATTTCTTCAATGTATTTTTCCTTTCAGTATAGCAGTACCATTTTATATCATTATTTCCTACCTTATTATGCTGAAATATATATGAGTATCACCTCCAATGTAATAGAAACATTAACAATATAATGGGTGCAGATAGACAGAAAGGATTAGAGAAGTTATCATTCAAAGGACAAAGGTTTTGACCTTGGGAAAAGTAACCAATTTTTTCCCTTACCTATGTAAAGGTGGACTGATGGATGATGCTATTTCTTAAATTGAGGGTAGAAGAGAAATACATCTTGCCAAGCAGAGATGATGGCTTCTGGCAAGGCACAGGGGCAGAAGGAAGACCTTAGGGAAATGTTGGCATAATATTGTTGGCACTTTGATCTACTGTGCCTGTAACATTTGATTGTCATTTGGAAGTTTGGGATTAGTTGTGGATTGCTTATCTTTTATGGGCTTTTTTAGCGGTTGGGTTAAGCAGTGGTCAACTCCACTCCCATCTGTGAGTGTCTGTGGAAAAGCCCAGAGCTCTGTCCATCTGGGTGCAGGGTTTGACAAATATTTCTGGTATACACTTGGCATCATAGCCACCATTCTTGTGTTTTTAGTACATTTTTGGTACTTGGGACTATTATAGCAGGTAATTAAAATAATTAGAAGAGATAAAAATAAAGAAATGACTTTTAGTAGCAGTAATAACATGTCAAAGTGAATGAGAATAAATTCCTCTTTGAGGGATGCCTAAATTAGATGCATCTGCATTTGTGGACCTGCAAGCTATTTCATACATTTGCATGTTATTTTTGGAGAAAATTTTAGCTATTTCTGCCCAAAAAGGCAAGCAATGAGTTTCACTAAGAACAAGAGTCCTGGAGAGACTTGAAGATCACACCCTGGGCATTTTTTCTTAAGAAGTCCTTGCATTGCACAGGGAGATAATTAATAAGCAACCACATTAGATCTGTGAATTACTGATTACTTACCCGGATAAATAAATAATACTTAAAATAAGTATGAAAGGATAAATCACTTGATAGAAAGAGACCAAAAAGAAAGTAGTAAGGTCTAGATTTTGATTCTCCTCCTTATTAAGCAGGTTTTTTTTTGCTTCTTGTTTCCATCCCAAAGTGAAATAGGGATTCTGTGTAAATGTAAAAGAAATATGCATAACTTCCTCTAATACTAAGCAGTGATAATGAAGAGTAATTTTTGGTTGATGCAGCAAAAATTTCATGAATACTTACTGTATCCCATATAATGGGGATTACAGCCCTGAACCAAGCAGGCAAAGTCACATCTTATACATATAAAATCTTGCTTTCCTTTTTCCACTTCTTCCTCTCTTGCCCTTGTTTCCACACAGATGGTAACCTCCTTATGTTTTCAATCTTCCTGCCATCCACGATCCAAGAATTTCCAAGCACCAAAATTTCATTCCAAATGGAATTCTACATTGCACCCTTCAAAAATTGTCAGCAAGGTTGAAGTCAGACCCAAGGTGAATTGTGTTGACCCAGAAAGACTAGAGAGTTGTATGAGCAGTTCTCTAGAGCAGGAACAAGCATACTGTCATCTGCGTGGACCTAGCCATAATTCAGCCAGACAGAAGTCTGTCACCACCCTTCCGTTCCTATCACCATGTGTAATCTCTCCCCAGTTTCAGTTAGTACCACAGATGGGGACTAGAGTGCTCTGACTTTGAAAGAAGGAAGGAGGGGGCAGGGAAGTGTGACTGGAGGTGGGTGCTGACTTGAGAATGTTGTTCTGGGTGGTGTTGTGTGTAATAACTTGACCTTCAGGTGTTTAATATGCATGTGTGTCTCTATTCATTCTTTGTGAATTTCACATCCAAAAGTAATTCCAAAACATAGCAACTGCCGGACTCTGGTAATTAACAAGACCTGGGAACCCCCATGAAATTTTATGTGCATAGGAAACTCCTGGGGATCTTGTTAAAATGCAGATTCTGACTTAGCAGTTCTGGGGAGGAGCTAGAGAGTTTGCATTTCCAACCAGCTTCCAGATGAAGCTGATATGTCTGGCCCATTGACCTCAGATGGAACAGGTAGTCATCTAAAGGCCCATCTATCTCCCTCATCTTCCAATCTGTCCCTAGATGGATGGTGAGGTGTAACTTGATAAAATGCAAGGCATTAAGTCCAATTCCACTTTCTGTCAGTTCTCCCCTCCCACTTGCCCCCAAACACATGCACCTTCTCAGCCCAGATGATTCCAAACCTTGTGAAGCTGCAGAGCCAAAAAGTATAGTTTCTCCAAGCAGAGTACTCCCCTCCCCACGCCTTCACTGTTAGTTCATCCAAAACCTTCTCTCCTGGGCTTATCTCCTGGACACAGTGACCTCCCTTGCAGACTGAGGAGGAAAGAGGACTTCTGGGCAATGATCAGTATACAGCTTGGAAACTGTAGTCTTTCTAGCATAGAAAAATAGTCAAACCAAAATTTCAGTTACATCACACTGCTCCAGCATATGTCCACTCAGGTCCCTTTAACTTGTCTCCTTGAGCAGGAAGACCCATGGAAGCCAGGCTGGTCCTATCTTGTTGCTATGCTCTAGTGCATTCAGGAATGCAGGACCTGACTTCCCACTTAACAGGAAAAAACAAGCTGACTCTAGCGTGCATTAAGAAAGAAACAAATTATTATTTTTTTTTGAGACTAGGTCTCACTATTTTTGACTGTGGAGTGGCAGGCTCATGTACCACTGACTCAAGCAATTCCCAGCCTCAGCTTCCTAGGTAGCTGGGATTACAGGTGTGCGCCACCACAGCCAGCTATATTTTTTTGGAACTAGGTCTTGCTACATGCACCTGGCGGGACTAGAACAGCGATCCCTAGTCCTGGCTGTGGCTTCCTAGGATGCCACTTACAGGCATGTGTCACCATGCCCGGTCTCAAATGTTATTTCAATAGCATTAAACTAATAAGAATTAGTTTTTTTTTTATAAAAGGAGAAACCAGAGGGAAGAGAGAGTGATAAAGCAATATTTTTTGATTGAATCTCAAATGAACTTTTATGGCTATCCTGATGGAGGCCTGGTCCTGCTCTGATGGCAGCAGGGAAAGGGATCTTGCATGGCACATGTGACCCCAGATGAACCAGGACTGCTTGAGACTGCTCGCCAACACAAGAAAGACCCTGTCCGGGAGAAATGAAAACTAAACCCACAGACAACACCAAAATTAACCCCTGTTCAGAAAAATAACTTTCCCTGGCTATGTCACCCAAACATCATTTAACACATGATTAGACGATAAAAATGATTAGAAATAAAAATTGGATCTTAAAAGTGAAAAGAACTAAAAAATTCAGGACATGTCCTTAATGCTTATTCTGTTGGCCACATGCACTCATAATTACTGCTAAGATCATCTTTCCCTACAGGGATTTAAATCACACTCCTTCAGCAAATGCCTTCAGCAAGGCATTCATTCCAAAAAAGATGCCTTCCTTCTGAGTAAGAACTGCTAAAATGAAGCAAACATGGATTTCCTGTAGACAAATTCCTCCTGTTTCTACCATAGTTATAAAAGCATGTGGAGCATTAAGTACTTAATCTATGTTTGATTTTAAAGCAATGTAAATCAAGGATAGTAAAGTTGGTGAGGAATTACATTAAAATTCTTTATTATCCCTGAAACTGGATGGAAATAAAATTTATTTTACAGTTACTCCTTTTACAGACAACTGCAAAATCACCCCACAGGTTGCCTCTGTGAGATGAAGGATTCATATCTGTGCTGTCAACTTTAGATGTGTTATTTTATAGTATATGACACATTATTATATTAGTGCTCCATAATGTTTTATGAAGTAGTCTACCTACATAGGTCTATACCTTTCAAAATCGTGAGAACTTAGCTTATCCCTTTAAGAGTAAAACCTGGTAAATTTTAGGTCACCTAAATCTCCAAGATAAAGTGCTAAGTAGATGCTAATGATGGGAAACATCTGGTCATGAGGCAGTACTGCCCCAGACTGACACTCCCCTGTCCTTATAGTTCTGCAGAAATTGGAAGGAAATGGTTTAACTCACCTGTTTCTTTCCTTCTTGTCTCCCTTTGAACATGGTGAATTTAGAAATACAGATGTTTTTCTCTGTGTTTATTCCTCAAGTCTCTTCTCTTCTCAATGACTTAAATTATAAGAAAATAGATGTTGTAGAAGCAGCTGATAGTTGCATATTCTCCATATGATTCATACCTTTATCTTGTATGAGCCAGATTTGTCACTACTGAAATGGAAGATTTTGAGAGTCTGTCATTTGTTACCCAAGCCTTTGGCCTTCCAACTCAGATCTTGTCCTGTCTTCGTGTTACAGTTTTCCCTTCCTTCATTCATGCATTCCTACATTCTTTTAATGAGATGGAGAACTTCTCAGAAGTTTAAGACAGAAGAAAATCTTCACTTGGGTTGATTTGTGCAGTTATTTGTATCCTTTCTCTGTGTATATAACTTTCTACAATGTATCTAAGATCTTAATTCTAGAGGAATACGGTTAAATAAACAAACCCCAATATTATTGAGGAATATTATTCAGCTATTTTACAGAATGATTATACGTCTCCATGAAATCATGTAGAGTATACTTATTTTCTAATGAGTGGTTGAAAAGTTACAGATTATGGGTGATTTGATTTATTTTATTTTTTTTTGTAAAAGTGAATTCTAACTTGTCTATGCATAAAGCTTTGAAAGCTACAGACAAGATTATTGATGACACCCCAGAAATTAGGACTTGGAGGGTTTGGGAGAAGATTTTCCCTTTTAATTGTATGTATTTCTCACTTTTATGTATGTATTTCTCACTCATCTGTTTTTGTCATTAAGCAATATTAACTCAACATATTGAAAAGTATGTTGATTTCAACTATATATTGAAAAGTATGTTCTGTTCTCCACTCCTGGATAGCTGACAGGCTACATACAAATATTTCTTTATTAAGTGAAGGTAAAATTTTCTGCATCTTGTTTTAAAGAAAATGAGTAAGTACTTTGAAGGGGCATAAATCATACTTGCAAGAAAAGAATCATATTGGGGGTACCCACAGGCCAGGAGAAGTTAAGTAGCAAAAAGAAACCACTAAGATTTCATAAATCTGACCTAATTTAAGAAATAAAAAAGTGGATGTCACAAGGCAGACATAAAGAATAAACTACTATTTAAATCCCTGTGGGTCGTAATTGCTTATGGTCTTCAGGAAGTGAAAGGATTGAAATGCAGGCTTTCTGTGGTTTAGCTTAATTAATATTTATGACTGCAGAAGAAAATTAAATAAGGCAAATGGTGTAATTTTAAGCAGCCTGTGGTCATGGTTAGCAGGACTCAACAAATTCAGAAGCAAGAAGTGAGTGCTGTGGGAATGGTATGATTTAGGTTTCTTCTTTCCCTTGATCTATTTTTCTATGCTGCAAGAGACCTCCAGTATGGACATCTCAGAATGCTACAATGACTCTTCACACTTTTCTGCTCTTCATGTTTTCTTTGTCTTTGTGATTGATTGTCTGAAGGAAAAGTATCTTCTTTGATGGGGGAGAGGGAATGGTTTATGACCAAAGATGTTAACTCTGAAACCATATGCAATTGCTCCAATGGGTGTTTCTAGGTTGGCTAAATGCCATTTGTTGATTCCTTATATGATTTAGTGATCTGAATTTTTCTGTCTTGGAAACATTTTGAGATAACATCCATTTCCATAATGAGGAATTCGGACCATAAAGTCAATACAACTTGTGCATGGTAATAAATATTTAATGGCTAGATGGATAGAAGAAAGGAATGGAGGAAAGTGAGAAGATAGGAAGGAAGTGAGGGAGGGAAGAGGGAGGTAAGAGTAGAAGAAAGGAGGGAGAAAGGAAAGATAGATGGATGGGTGGGCATGGGTGGGTGAGGGATAGATCGGTGGAAGAATAGAGGTTAGATGTCATATGGCTTGATAGAAAACTCATAGTTTACTTATTGGTTTGGGGGGATAAAATCAGATTACAACTAATCCTTTTCAACAAGTGATTTTCAAATTTCAGTTGATGATTACTTAATATGTTGTGACAGCAATTTATAGCATTGAGGTCATCATTAAGTAATGGAAAGGAAACAAATAGTCTCTCATAGTAAAGGTATATGCATTTATTAAAATCCTCTGTTTTCATTATATATATATATATTTTTTTTTAATGGGAGAAACATCACATTTATTTTGAAAAGTCTACATTTGATACATGTAGGATAACATGACCTGGAAATATGCCAAAAGATAGTAGCAATAAAGTTTTCATAAAGGAGATAATAGAATCACACTGTATGAATAATAACTGAAGCAGTAAGACTAGAAAATGTGGCTTTTTGGAGATGAGTGAAAGTGGAAAGTTTCAGAAGAAAGTAATATGGACATCCTTGCCTGGTTCCAGACCTTAATTGAAATGGTTTCAGTTTTTCCCCATTGAGGATGATTTTTTTTAAAATTTATATATGTTTCACAACATTGTAATCCCAGGATTTACCCACCCCCTCCATTCCCCCCCTTCTCTCCTGCTCAAAGTTATGTGCTTCAGTTTGGTGCTTATCTTGTTTTGACTTTTCCTCAAGGCTTTTGTTTGTTTTTTCACTATATCCCATATATTAGTGAAACCATTTGGTTTCCATCTTTTTCTTTTTGATTTGTTTCTGCTAGTATGATTTATTCTAAGTACATCCATGTTGTTACAAAATAAACAAATTTGTCATTTTTAATTGATAAGTAATATTGCATTGTGTATACATACCACATTTTTTTCATCCAGTCATCTGTTTGGGGCCATTTAGGTTGCTTCTATGTCCTTGTAATTATAAATAGTGCTGCAGTAAACATTCGAGCACAGGTGCCCCTTTGTATCCACATTGAGGTCTCTTTTGGGTAGATTCCCAAGAGAGCAATTGCTGGGTCAAATGGTAGTTCCATTTTCATTAACTTGAGGGTCCTCCACACAGCTTTCCATAGTGGTTGGACTAGTTTACATTTCCACCAGCAGTGTAGTAGTGTTGCTTCTTGCTTTCATTATAAATGTGGGTATATCTTTACCAGGATGGAGAATGCATACCTCAAAAAAATCATCACAAAAACAAAAAGACAACCCACAAAGTAGGAAAAAGTATTTGTATACCATATATATGACAATAGGTTCATCTACAAAATTCATAAAGTTCTTACACAATTCAACACCAACAACAATAACAAAAAAAAGCAACCAAATTTTAAAAATATAGGCAAAGGCGCCAGGCACAATGGCATGTGCCTGTCAACGCCAGCCTATGGAGTGCAGCTGGGACTGGGGATTGTAGTTTGAGACCCATCAGGGGCAACGTAGTGAGACCTAAAAAATCATTGGGCATGGTGGTGCATGCCTATAATCCCAACTACCTGGGAAGCTGAGGCTGGGGATTGCTTGAGTCTATGATACCCCAGGCAACGTGAGCCTGTGGTTTCACAGGCAAAAGTAACAAGACCTAGTCTCAATATATATATATATATATGCAAAAATAGCAAGACCTAGTCTCAAAAAAAAAAAAAAAACCCAAACAAACAAAAAAACAAAAACAAAAACATAGGTAGATTTGAAATTCTAAGATACATTTTGAAAAAAGAAGTAAAAGAAGTTAAAAAAAAGTAAAAGAAGATGGGAAATGCATTCTTTACTCTGGATTACCATCCAAACAACACTAGAGATGGGGCACACTGGGGATCAAGAGCTCATCAACTCCTGCAAGAAATTTCAGACTTCTTGTTTGGGAAAAGATTACTTTAGTCTTGAAGTAGATGATGATGCTTAGCCTGGCATCTGGCATGAGTAAGCTGACCATTGTTGGTTTTCCTTCTCTTCATCCTGGGCAGCTTCTCAGTATCAAACATAAGATCTCATCACTTTACATAGAAGGAAGGATGTTTTATACTGTGGGTACAATGTGCAGTGTCAAATCTAATCCAAAACAACCTTTTAAAAGACAGCTACAACAACCTGATAACTGAACTGAAGCATACAGAAAAGGGAGAGGGAAAAGAGGGAGGGGGAAATCAGAGGACAAATGAACTACCATTCAACCCAGCAATCCCACTACTGTGAATCTACTCCAAGGACACAAAAACACTAATTAAAAAGACGCATGTACCGGGATATTTATCGCAACGCTATTCGCAATTGCCAGGATATAAGAACAACCCAAATGTCCCAGAACTGAAGAATGGCTTAAAAAGATGTGGTATATCTAGATAATGGAATATTATTCATCAGTCAAAGAAGACAAACGTATGTCATTTGCAGCAATATGGTTAGAGCTAGAAGGAATCATGTTACTGGAAATAAGTCAGAAAGAAAAAGAAATACAGGATGGTCTCACTTATATGAATGCTATAGGGAAGACAACCAAACGGACAAGAAAAATATAAACCTGCCAATGGAATTGAGCCATACAGCGTGAGAAGGGGAGGGGGGAAGCAGGAGGATGGGGAGATAAAGATCGTTTGCTGGTGACAGGGTGGGGGGAGAGCTTGGGGGTAGACAATGATGTGATATATACACATATGTGTGTATATATACGTGCAATCAATGAAAAACAAAATTAAATTAAATTTAAAAATAATAATGTAGGCTGAGGCTAGAAAGATAGTCATTATGGAAACATTATGATCAAATCCTTTATTTTCTCCTTTATCTAGGTCAGAAGGAAAGTGAGTTTCCCCACTTATTTTGTTCTTTGTTCTAAATTCATTTTTTACTGATGTGGAGGGTTGCAGGTGTTACCATTTTTACAAAAAGACCAGTTATTTTGACAATAATCATCTAAAATAGAATGGATCATTAAGAAAAAAGAAAATAAATAAATGACAACTATGTTTGCTCAAATGATGGCATCACATCAGGAAAAAACATCCTGACATAAGGTCTACTGGACTCTGGCTCAAGGATGTTCCAAGGACAGCAGCATGTTCTGGTTACATGTGATTCTTAGAGCTAGGCTCTGTCTTCCATGTCATGGTGTCCTCTCCCTTTGAAGTCTAAATTCAGTAATTCCGTCCTTATGTTGACAATAACCCCAAACTCTTCCCTGTTTCCAACTCTTTCTAAACCTAGTTTCTGTGAGCAAAACAAATAGAAATATATGATCTTAAATATTGTTTAAGAAAAATAATAACAGCAAACAATGCTATGACAAAACTAAGAAACAGTCCACCCCCTACATTCCAGTGCTCCTCCCTGCTTGACTCTTACTATCATTTTACCAGCCTTTCTTCTGCTTTCTCAAGTAAAGAGCTAAGCCATATGGGGCACAGGACCTCATCTCCCAGTCACCAAGTAATCAACAACTGAGTCCCCTGGAAAAGGAATGTTTTCTATCAGTAAGAACAAGACTTGGAGTTTTTATTTAAGTAGGTGTCTCAGGTAACAGGCTAAAATTACCCTTTCTAGACGGGAGTGGTGGCGCATGCCTGTAATCCAAACACTGGGAGGCAAAAGGCCAAGGATTGCTTGAGTTTGAGGGTTCAAGATTACCCCAGTTATTATAGCGAGGCTTTGTCTCAAAAAAGCAGCTGGGTGAGGTGGCAGGCACCTGTAATTCCAGCTACCTGGGAGACTGAGGCTGGGGATCGCTTGAGTCCAAGGGATCAGGACAACCCTGGGGAACATTGCAAGACCTAGTCTCAATAAATAAATAAGCAAACAAACAAACAAACGAATGAATGAATGAATAAATAAATAAATAAAATTGCTCTTTCTCATTTTTTTAATCAGTTGGTCCAAAAATTCTCAGTTTTCAAGTGTTTTTGAAACTTTATTTCTTACCCCTCCCAGTGACATTCCTCTTTTGATTCCTATCTTGTTCTCCTAACAGTTTCTACACTTTCTTTCTCTTCCACCCATAAAACCATATAGCATATGGGATACAGTGAAAAAATAAAAGACTTGGGGAAAAGTCAAAACAAGCTAAGCACCAAACTGAAGAGCACAACTTTGAGCAGGAGGGAAAGGGGGGGAGATGGAGGGGAGGGAGGGTAAACCCTGGGGATTACAATGTTGTGAAATTTATATATATTAAAAAAAACCATCTTCCACCCAAGTGACATCCTCCAGGTGACCCAGAACTTCAGGATTCACCTTCATGCATCTTTATAAAAGGGTCTTCTCCTTGCCAGAGCCAGTCTGCCAGTGTTCTCCACTGGCTGCTTCAAATCAGTCTTGGGGTGAAACATTTGCCAAGTTTCACCCATTGGGTGAAACACAAACTTATGCTTGGATTCATTTCAGGAAACTTGGAAGGGCTCATTCTTTAAGACATCTGCTCCATAAAAGTTGCAGGTCTTGCCCTTACAGATGGAAAACCCTCCCTTTTTCCAGAGGACTCAGTCGTTGGTTAGTTGGTGAATGGGAGATGAGGTTCTGTGCCCCATAATGACTTAGTTCGCTGCTTGAGAAAGCAGAACAAAGGCTAGTAAAATGATAGCAAGAGTCAAGCAGGGAGGAGCACTGGGATGTAGGGGGAGGAGTAAGTGTTTCTCAGTTTCGTCTTAACATTGTTTGCTGTTAATATTTTTCTCAAACAATATTTAAGCACATGTGCTCATCTATTTCTATTTGGTTTGTCCACACAAAAGTACTTCTTGGGGTCTTCCCATGTTAACACCTAAAGACGACCACTTAGTTTTCATTACAATGAAGGAAATATATTCCACTATTCTTTAGTCAATCTATTACTGCCAATGTCTCAGGTGAGCTCCCAAGAGGCAGAGCCTGAGGTTGCTGGGACTCATGTGCATGTAATTTATTAAGCTAGTGGTCTGAGGAGAAGCCAGTGAAGGAGAGGGGGGAGGTGATGGAGCTAAGGAAGACATCATCTTAGGCACAGTCCACAGAAAGGTGTTGTATTCTGACCCCACAGGGCTCAGGAGTGAGTGAAGCTATCTCCCTGCACCCTTCATGAGTCATAAGGGCCCTCCCAAGGTCAGGTAGATATAGCTCTCTGTGGGAAGGTACTGAGTTGCTCCCAGAGCCCAAGAGCATATCAAAGTCATTCAGAAAACCCCAGCCAAATGGCAGAAAGGAAAATGAGGGAAGCCTGGTAGTATACTATTTTATATTTAACAGAAGGATTGCATATTTTGCTTTCAGAAGGAGTAATGAATGAATATTCTTGTATGTCTGTGAAGGTACACAAATGTGTTTCTCTAGAGTAAAGGGGGTCTAAAGAGTTCCATACAATATCTTGTAATGGTCTATCTCCAAGAACTATTCGGGGTACACTGGGTGAGGGGGTATGAAATGGGTCTGTGGTTTCATCTTTATTTTTTTTGCAAAGAGAATGTCTACTTTAAGTTATGCTAAATTAATTTAAGCTATGCTAAAATATTTCCTTAGTCTTCTTGTTTTGGTGTTTGTCCTGCAGCCTTGGTGATAAGAAATGATTCTTCTTTGTTTGCAACCTGAGTAACTATTAATTCTGTAGTCCTGAAATCCTTGTTGTCACGCTCATTCTTTTCAATTCCTGTCACCATCATGATGGAGGTTGTCTGTCTACATTAACTGTGGTCTTAGCTCTCATTTAAAAGCACTATATTTAACAAATACCTACTGAATTCTCAGTATGCCCCAAGGGTTCATTGCTCTGGGCGCATCACAGGCTTCTTAAAGTTCATAGAGTTGGCAACTGACCAGAAACAAACTAAACGTACGGCAAGGTGTTACTGCAGTAGCAGGCCATGCAGGCGAGACAGCAGTAATGCACTTTTCCTTAGATGAGAGGGTGGGGTGCCCTCCCCTCAGTTGATATATAAGTCAAGCCATGAGTGATTTCCCTAGACTAAAAGGGACCAAGGATTCCTCTAGTGGAGGGAACAGTCACTGCACCATTGGATATGACTGAAGCCAGAACTGGGTTGGTGCACCCTGGTCTCTCTTCTTGAGACTGCAGACTCACAGTTTAGAATGACTCTGAGAACTGCTCAGAATGAGGAGGCAAGTGAGGCTGGATCCAGAATTGCCTTCATTTGTTTGGTCCTTGTTAAGAAAAGACTTGTTACCTGGCTGTCCCAGCTGCAGAGGGCAATTCCCCTACGGTCACCACCCTTTCTGGGTGACCCACACCCAGTACTGATACATGGTAATGTGCAAAGGTTTGACCATCTCAGCCCAACACACCAACATGGAGGGCCTCACTAACTCTGGGGGGTCCTCATGGGTGCACCAAGACTTTCTGGTTCTGTTTGGAAACTGAATTTCTCCCTCTTCCCATTTCTGTCTTTTTCCTGAAATGTCTTCCCTTCTCTGGCAAGTATTGACTCCACTGACCCTTCATAAACATGACCGTTCTGTAATCATCCCAATCAGGGTGATTTATCACCAATTCTAGCAGCAAAAAAGAAACTTTGGAGCACTTGGCATCATCTTCACAGGATTTTGGGTTTAGGAGATATATTGAGACTTTTAGCATCATCTGTCTGTATTTCCTAATCACTAGTATTTAGAAGCTGCATTCTCTGGAACCCCAGCTCCTCAGTCCTAAGTGCCTCATACTGATTGTAAGCTTTAAATGTGTCTTAGCCTTATTCTTAGGCAATATCTTTAACAATGACAAATGTGGTGGGAGAGACAAGCAGATCCCTAAGAACAGTAATAGTTTTCACCTTCTCAGACCCCAGAACTGTATCCCCACCTGTGAAGAGACCATGAGTCCTCTCCAACTCCTTCAATATAGAATCAACCTATCAAATTTGGAACCTCGGGTTCATGTGCAGTGAAATACCAGCATTCATGAAAGCTTTATATTTCTGACAACCTCTAGAAGTATTAACTAAGTCATTTGGGAAGATACCTCATGTTACAATGTTATTTTTATTATTTTTAAGGAAAACATTCAGCAACAATGAGCTCAAAGTCAGCTGGAGAGTTGATAACTTCAAGAGTCTTGCCATCTCCATTGTACAGTTGGTTGAGCCACAGGCTTTTCCATTACTTGAAGAAAGGCAGGTAGAAATGTCTAGTTTGATCAGAAACTTCTCAAATGCTCATTTATAATGTTCAGTGGCAAATGAGTCAGCTGAAGTATTGTGTAATGGTGAACTTTGTTCCCCCTTAAACAGAAGGTAAACTATCACATCGCTTCCAGTTTCCTGGTGAGATGATTCATTTGCAGTGAATGAGGACTCAGAATAAAACTTTATCATTATGGAAATTTCTCAGAGCAAAGGCTGGATCTCTAGGTGTTCCCTAAATACTAGAGGCCAGAAAGTACAAATTACTGAGAGCTCAAAGAGAGTATAGACCACAGAGGGAAGTTCTTGTAACTTGACCCTAAACACTTTTGTGCAAAAACCAGACTGTGACAATTCCCACCATGTGTGTAAATGGTACATCCTATTTTCGGGGGCATTTCTACAAAGTACTGATGGAATTTCTCTCATCCTTGTAAGAAATCTCACTCTCTGAGTCCCAGATTTACTTTTAACAGAAAGCCTTTGATTAGATCCCCATGAGGTTAATAGGACCTTAAATCAGTCACAGGACACTTCAGGACTTATCTGGAAATTCCACCCTCTCTTTATTTTTATCACTGTCCCAAAAGTCCTTTTATAATTGAGTTTTACATTCTAGACATTAATAATTTTAATTTTAAAATCTAGATAACATCTGAATGACTACTTCCCATTTCTTAATCTAGTTTTGCACAGTACTGAATAATAAGTAAAACCTTAACTTCCCCTGGTTAAATAAAAAGACACATATACCAACTTGAGGTGTTTCAGGCTTTTTGATCTGAGCAGAAATGAAAGGGACTGAGCCTTTGAATCATATTCTATTCAATCATGAGTACAGCAGTGCTGAAGGGATTTGCATGTTTAAAGGAGTGTTCAGAACAACCCACATAATGAATTCTCAAGGGATCTTCCTGGAGAAATTGGTATTCATCCCAATGACTGGTGTCTGCTACAGGGTCTGTGTTCTCCCAAGGCACTGATTGGGTGGCAGTGTTCAGCAGCAGCCAATCCTAAGGCTTCAGATTGAAGACCTCCATCTTCGTTGGATTTGAGCGGGCGGGAAGGGATGAGTTGAGAGGCTGGCAGTCTACACCAGCTGGTGGACAGTGTTTGCAATCTTGCATGCACACACATGCAGGACATGAGTACTTGATTGGTTCCTTCCTTTCCCAGGTTTAAAGAACCACAGGTATTCTTTCCTTAATTTTCTGTAAGCAATTGAATGGCTCACCTCTTTTTCTCCTTGGCAAATATGCTGGAAATTAGATTGGAAAAGGAAGCTTTGGTTGTTAGATTAATAGCAATTCTACACTAAAATTTTCCATGGTTTGTGCTAAGCCTGCTGCAGTGTACCCATTAATTGGGGGTAGAAATGACTGAGTTTATTTAAAATTCTACCAAAAAAGGTAACGAACCACGACTAGTATTTATTAAAAACACTGTTTCTCAAAGGGTTGTGCAAGAAGGAACTGGGATGGGCTATAGGGAAAAAACAACGCAGGTTTGTTTTAGGTTAGCCTTTTTTTTTTTTTTTTTAAACCAGGTCTCGCTATTTTTGCCCGTAAACCGCAGGCTCACGTTTCCTGGTTTCACAGATTCAAGCAATCCCCAGCCTCAGCTTTCCAGGTAGCTGGGATTACAGGTGCATGCCACCACGCCCAGCTATTTTTTTGGAACTAGGTCCCGCTACAGGCCCCAGGCAGGACTAGAACCGTGATCCCTAGCCCCGGCCGCTTCATAGGCTGAAGCTTATAGGTACGAGCCACTGTGCCCGGACCTTGTTTTAGATTAGTCTTACTCATCAGCATCACCTTTTCTCTGCAATTGTGTCAACATGGTAGTCAGGATCTTCTCTGTTTATCACCACCTTTTATGTCTGAGGATTTCAGTCTTTTCATGCCCACAGACTCTTCATCAGCCTATTTCTGGGCACTCTTTTCTCTCACCACTCCACCAGTCACTGTGCCTCCTTGAAGTTTATCCAGCCTAACAGGTGGTCTAGATCAAAGGCCTTCAATAATAGAGAAGTTCAACTGACAATAATACTTGGTAAGGAGTATTAGTTTTAGAATCAAGACCTTGAGTCTGATTCTATGGTATATGAACTGGTTAGGCTACATAACCTCCCTAAGACTATTTCTTCATCTTTTAGAGAAGATCGTGGTGATTTCTTCCTTGAAACATTATGGAGATTAAGTATCAGGAGTAACTTCACAGTGAGTCTGCTATAGATGTTAACCACAATATAAAAATAAAATGAGGTCTCTCTATATGCAGGTTGTATTAACAGCAAAATGGATTTTTATTGAACTGGTAAGTGTCATGACTTACAGTACTATGTGCTGCCTAAGAAACTCCTTTTGGGGAACACAGAAAGGTGATGTTATCTACAGTAGCTGTGGGCTTTCCCTTGTATCCTCCCAAGTTGCCCACCTGTTCAGCCAGTTTTCTGATCCTCTAGGAGGAGAGGAGAGTGATGTGGATGTATTTCTTTTGAGGGTGGCTAATATTTCCTTCAAAATAAAACAGGAAACACAACTAGTATAGTTTTCCTTTTCCTTTTGTTGCTCCTACTCTTCCTTCTTATCATCATCCTCATCCTCATCTTCACTATCTTTTGGGGGGGGGATTCTAATGTTGACAGTTTCTTGGAGGGCCATTCTATTTTCCCACAGATTACAAAGAAGATTCAACTGTTCTGACTCACTTATTTTTATTGTTACTTATAAAATCAGAGAAATAAGCCCTTTATTAGTACTTTACTTCTCAACATTTTGGAAAAGAATTGGACAGATAAAAGAACCCAACTTTGTTCCTAGCTGACTCTTGGAGTCTGGAGTTACTGTGAATGAGTTGGCTAGTTTCACTGAAACTCAGGCATATAACCTTTATTTTATGTATCTATTTTTAATTTAAAAAATCTTTATTTTTTTACAATATAGGTTTTCTCCCCTCAGGTATGTTCACCATAGTTTTCCTATTAGCTGAGCACCCCTTGTCCTCCATCATATTCCATGGTTCACTCCTCCTCTCTTGTTTTCTACTCTCTCCCACTCTCTCCTCTGTCCCTTACAAATGTCTCAGACTATTTTCTGAGGAACTTAACCTTTAGAACAGTAAGAGCACACATTGATCTGAGACTGACATGAGGTTGCAGGAGGGTAAAGGTTTGGCCTCTCAACCTGATGCTAGGGAACATGGGGCTGGGCATGGGAGAGCTAGGCATACTAAGAGGATCCTTAAAACCGTTAACAGGTTTTTCATTTGTTTGTTTGTTTTTGAACATGGAAAGTGTTTGGTGTTTCCTAAGTGTTTGTCTTTTATAAAGGCAGACTTTGAGGAATGATTACTAGAAGCAAGTCTTTATTGTTGAAACTACTAAACCAACACCTTTTGTGTCCTTGTATAGATCACATTCTCTTTTCATCCAAGCAGTATTAAGGTGAATCCATAAAGGAAGGATGGAAGAGTTTTTGCTAGGCTGGTGATGCTTAAACTTTACCATCCAAGCTACTCATTCTGGGTTTTATTAAAAGGAGATCCTGATTCAGAAGATTTATGAAGAACTGACTTTCTGTCTTCTGACAAACTCTTAGGTGGTGCCAATTCTATATTATAGGCATTGGTTTTTGAATATCAAAAGTCAAGATCAAAATGGCTACTGGACTGCATTAGGGTTCAAAGCCCTCTTTCTTGAGTCTAAAACAAGAAAATAATTTCCAAAGTCAAGGTTTTGTGAAAGATAAAAATATTTGAAGCTCTAAAATCTTCCTTTACATATCAAGAACAAAGATGAACAGATTCAAACCCTAGAAGTTATTTACTTTTATTTTCTTCTTTTATACAAATATTATCGAATTTTATTGATTTGATTTTTAAACATATATACATACTTTCTGAGTACAGCTTCACATTTCAACATGTACACATGCTTCACCATCAAAGTTCCATTTCCACTATCCTATCACTTTTGCCCTTTCTCATCCCTACTCTCCCCCTCCTCAATTCTGTAACCTCCATATTTTTCACATTTTTGTGTTTTATCAGTTTGTTTTATTTTATATCCCACTTAGATGTAACACCATACATTGTCTTAAATTTTTTTTACTTATTTCACCTATAACGTAGTTATTTCAAGTTCCATTTATAGTGTTGCAAAGGACATGATTTTATCTTTTTCAAATGACTGAATAGTATTCCACTGACTATATATACCACAATTTCTTTACCTAGTAATTCATTGATGAGTATTTTGGTTGCTTGCATGACTTTCAAACTGTGAACAATGCTGCTGGGAATATAATGACACTTAAATCTTTACATATTAGTGTTCTGACATTTTTATAATTTGGCGCTAAGACGAGTTGGAAGGTATGATGTAAAGTCATTCCCAGAAAACAGCAGATGGTCCCTGTGAAAGTCAGAGGCAGAGGAGTGATAGGTGGGACACTGCCTGTTTTTCCTTGGGACTGATTCCCAGGATGAAGAAGAATGTGAAAACATCTAGATAGTATTTCTAAGACTACAGATACTGGACATATCCTCCTTTGTTCAGCAAGGAAGGAGTGAGTCTGGACTGTAGGGTGTTGACTTTGAGTCCTCACCTGCCTCCATGGGAGGAAAGGAGCCAAGCACTCCTGTAGTCACTATAGTAAGCTGCTTTCCCTAGCTGGCTGAGATCAAGCATGCTAGCGTTGGGTTTTCGAGATGAGGCCTTGAGGGACCCCAAGGCAAAGGCTTCCCAGTGGTCAAATGAAGGCCTGAAGGTAAACATTGTTGGAACTCAGTTTCAGCAGCCCCCCAAAGGGGATAGTCAGCCATGTGTCAGTCAACTCTTATCTAGGTATATATTCTAGCCATATATTCTAGGTATATATCTAGCCATGAGTCAACCAACTCTTATCTAGGTATATATTCTGCAGATATATCAGTGCAGGGAAGCCACACAGTCTCCACAAAGAACTCTGCAGGGCTCACCTCCAAAGGGCCCTAGGGTTTAGACTGAGTACAAGGAAAAGTGCCTCATTTGGAGGCTAGTCAGGCCTAGAAAATTTCCTGTGCAGGTTCAAGGAACTCCCCCAACACTAGAAGATATATAAACATTTCTTGAAATAGGATGTCCCTTCAAGAGGCAGAAGAGGCATAAAGAGTTGTGGTAGGAAGGTGGTTTTGGAATAGATGGGATAGTTAGCTAACAGGATACTTAAGTTGAATAGATGGTGTGACTTTTAATTAGCAGGCTTCCTCAGTCTCCTGTCATCTTCAGTGGGAATGCAAGTGAGGGGGTTTCAAATTGGAGTTCAATCACAGGAAATAAGATTTACATTTTTTTTCTTGGCACATGGGAACAGATTGCATAATGCTGATTCTATTACAACATCATTTGATAAATTTAAAAATAAACTAAATGTGACCACTTTAACAAAACAATTAAATTCTTATTTCCCTTCAAGACTATGTCTTCTACATATATACTAATAATTATTCAGTAAACTTAATATTTCATTGACTTTTAAAATTGAACTTTTCCCTCTCTCTTTTTCCATACTTTGTCTAGAATTTCTGGGTAGTTATTTTATATATTCAGCCTTGCAATCATTTATTGAGAAAAATGACAATTATACATTCATATATATATCATATCTATAGAGTATATATATTCTAGACATATAGTATAGTATAGTATATATATAATACATGTATTAATATAATATTAAATATACATACATGTCTGCCTTGTATAGCAAATGATAACTTCAAGTAGTAAAATACCAAGTTTGAGATGACTAGGAATTGTATTGTTCTTACTCACCCACCCAACACATATTTACTTCTATGTGAGAAGTGCATAAGTTGCTGCAGGGAGCACAGTAACTCAGTTTTTGCCCTAAGGCAGGTACACACTTGTAGATTCCACCCAGTTCCACCCAGATAGATGAGAAACATAAAAATTGCCAGATAGTTTGAGAGGAGGTCAGTGAAGTGGCGTACCAGATTGCTTTTGATGGAAGATGTGGGAGAACACCTCACTTGGGAAGAATGATATGAACAATAATAGGGAGGCAGAGAAGTCAAGACACATTTTGAAATGGTGATATTAGACTAGACAGCAAGAATGTGGGCAGAAACTGGGGAGGAAGAACAAGAAAGTCAGATGCTGGTTAGAATGTGCCAGGCTCTAATACCATACTCAGTGGTATTAGATTTTATTCAATGGGACATGGAGATAATTAAAGTTTATTTAAGCTGAATTTTTTCATGAATAAACCTATTGTAAAATTGATGTGTAGAAGAATGTATTAAAATTAAGGATAAAGATGAACTAACCTAGAACTCAGACTATTGAAGAGCTTAAAAGAGACCTGGGGGAACCTGACAAAAGAAGACGCTTGGGATGTAGCAACTCACTTTATCTTTTTATCTTTCCTATCTTTTGGCAAATAAAATACTTTCACATAGTTTGCATCCCATATCTTGAAGCTATCTGCCATGTTATGTTTGGAAACATGGAAAGCTGGAGTCTCATCCTTCTCTGGGGTTGACTGAGTCAACCTCACTGGTTCTGCTGAATGAGAATCATGAGCATATTGTCACAGAACCAGGTTCAAATAGAGATGTCTGGGAAACAAGATTGAGAATCAAGATTGTTGCTGGTAGGAAATCTGTGGGTCAACAGTGGAGGTAAACTAGTGAGTCACAACTATCTTGCAGGTCAGTCATTAGTGCTGACACAGTGGGGTGTGTCACGGACTAACTGATTTCACACTGAAATAGTTCTTCCCACTAGCTCAATTTTCACTGCAGAGAGGTTGTACTTAGAGGTTGTGTAGCTCTTGGAAGGTGAATGTTCCAGATATAAGGGACTGGCTCCAGGAACCTGTCACATGTTGCCTGCCCATGTAACATGGCTCAGGAGTGTCATATTGTTTTAGCCATGTGTTTTAGTGTGTGTGTGTATATATATATAAAATAGATTTATAGTGTTTATATATAATTATATATATAAATAGCTATATAGTGAGTATATCTCTCTATACACTATTATACTATGTATAATAGTATATATTATAGTATATATATATATATACTAGACACTTAGTATAGTTGAAATATAGCACATATACTAACATAAATATTAAACATACATATATATATATATATACCTTTGATAGCAAATAATAACTCCAAGTAGTAAAATATTAAGTTTGAATTGGGCTGCCAGGCACCCTCTCTCAGATATGTGGGATCTTTCTCTGCTTTACTCTGAAATTCTCTCAATTTCTTATTGCTCAGGTTTGACTCCCAAGAAAACTTTGTCTTCTGGTTCTTGGGATAGTGTATCTGTCTGGATTTGAACTCTGTTTTTGATGTATTTTCAGAAGTCTCTTCCCCAGGCAATCACTCCAGAGCCACTGTGGGAAGGAGACACTATGATGGTGGGTGCTCCTTCATGGGGCTTTCTAGACCCATTATACAGAATTTCATGGGTGCAGAGCAAGGCAAGTATTCTAGTCAAGTATTCTAGTCTGGGTGATTTTAGGTCATCAAGACTCTATGGAGCTTGAAAGCTTATTTTTATTCTTCAGCTGTATAACACAATCAGAAACCCATTGACTATGAGTTATGTTGACTGCTGATAACACTGTACTTGAGGTGCGAATATTTGAAAGCTTTGTTCATAAATTCTACTTTTTTCTTCCCAATAATTCGCAAGCTCTTTTTTTTTTTTTTTGAGACTAGGTCTCACTGTTTTTGCATGTGGAACTGCAAGTTCATGTTGCCCAGGGTACCACATACTCAAGCAATCCCCAGCCTCAGCTTCCCAGGTAGCTGGGATTACAGGCGCGCACCACCATGCCCAGCTTTTTTGGGGGGACTAGGTCTTGCTACATGCCCCTAGCAGGGGCTCAAACCGCGATCCCTGGCCCCAGCCGTGGCTCCCTAGGCTGCTGCTTATAGGCATGCACCAACATGCCAGGCCTAATGCCCCAGTTCTTAATGCTATACAGTGAATTCAACTTTAGCTTCTCCAAAGTTAGTGGTTAGGCAACATTTGACACCTGTGACTTCTGATGAGCAGTTATAAATACAAAGCAGGGCCTGAAATTGAGTAACTTCAGGAATCCTATTATTTTTTACTACTTCAACTATATGTTTAAGAGAAAAAAAAAATAATCCAGTGAACTCTACTTATGATGAGGATGCAAGCACACCACACAGATCCCCATGGTAGAAGGCAAATAGAGAAAGATTATAGGCTTAAGTGGGTAGAAAGTAATAATAACTCCAATCCCTGTTTCACTTGGATACAGGTTATCTTATTCCCAATTAGGTGTGTGATTCTGGTAGCACCTGTGAACAATACAGTGAGTGTCCTGTGTTAGGGGAGCAGGCAGAAGGAGAAAGAAAAATGCAACCCAAAGGAGGCAGAATTCTAAGATACCCCCATCATTCCCACCTTCTGGCCATCATACTCATAGAGTCCCCTCCACCAGAGCAAGAGTGGGACTGTGACTTGCTTCTATGTAAAGGGCAAGGGGCTTTATAGATTTAAAGTTCCAGATCAGCTAACATTGTGTTATCTGAAAGAGATATGATCCCAGTCATGTGTCTCTGACTTTATCCCCTGAGCTCCTAAATGATGACTTGGGCCCTGGCCAATGTCAGAGGTTCTCCCTTGCTGGTTTACAAAAGGAAGCTACAACATGGCAAGCTGGGCTACAGAGAGGCCACATGGCCAGGGCTTGTCAACCACAACCAGCTCACATCAAACTGCCCTGGTTTCTGAAGCAGTTTGGGTCTAGATTAATGGGAAGGGTGGTTGGGGCAATACTCCTATTGGTCCAGGGGTGAAAAGGGTGGGGAGATTTTAGGATGGTCTCCTTTTGAAGTGGTTGTAAACTTCCCAAAGTCCCAGAAATCATCAGGCCTTTTGAGAATCACCCAGATTGGGCAACTGCTGGGCTTTTAGGGATTTGCGCTCACTCAATCTGTGGCCACTGAGGCCTGTCCTGTCTAGATAAGCAGGACTTACCATATCCATTTCCATGCTTGCTGATCAAGTCTCAGTAATTCTGAATCTTGTCCATGTGATCCTCATGTTTGGGCAGTTGCACCTCTGGTTCTGGAAAGTTTCTTGGGGATGCAGGCTTGAGTAAACCAGTTCAACTTCACCCTGTGACCACAAAGACAAGTTCAGAGGGTATGTACTCTGTGAGTGTCTGGAAGAAAGCAACTTTGCTCCCCTGAGAAGATAGCTTTTCTCTGCCTCCTGTGTGTGACAGAAGACATTTGCAATTCTGAGAGTTTCTGAGAGCAAGAAAAATAGAACAAAGTCAGAGCCTTGACATTGTTGGTGTCCCCAAATTGAATAAACATGAAAGCAGTGCTGCCTCTGGATTTTTAGGGATGTACGTGACCCTTGAAGTTTCTGGTTTCTGGCTGGGAGGTGAATTTCCCCAGGAAAGACTTCGGTTAGCTGAAATGCTGTCAAAGTAGAACGTCATTCGCAGGAAGAATTGTACAATGCCTGCCCCTTTCAAAGACCTCACAGTCCAACAGACCTCACAAGTGCTGATAAACTTTCCTTAAGCCATTATCAAATAAAAGTGTCCATTTCCAGTTTCGAGGTTTAAAAACCTGGAGATTTATATTAGAACTGTGCTTTCCTCCTATATATATGCCAGGATTATAAGAATTACCAGGATTGCAAAAAGTTCTAAAACTTTTGGGGTCAAGAGATTTGCATTTGCAAAATGATTTGCAACCAGACCTGCCAGGTAGCACTTCATGGAAATGAAGAAGTGGGTTTTGAATATCTAGGTCATCTTTTTCCAGCATCCAAATTCATAGTAAAATCAACTTTCTAGCTGTTCTGGAATAGATGCTACTAAATGCTCAGAATAGCACTCCTACAAGTACTGAATAATTGTGATAAAAGTAGAAGTGGTTGAACACAGTCCTACTCAATGAACTTACCTTCATTCTCTGAGTCAGTTTATTGCCCAGAAATGCCTCAATTCGGTTGTCCTTGTCGGCAGCCACCTTCTGTAGTTCTGTAGTTGCTAAAGCTGACTCCACCCTAAATAACTCAACCACAGCATGGGGGCTTGGGCTGGCTGAAAATGGCAGCATTTTCCCACCCTTTTCTTCATTCAGGATTTCTTCCCTTCAAAGGACACTTTGTGTTCCGCCGGTTTCCTTGGCCTGCTTGGATGAATCTAAAATGAATCTGAACTAAAAGTATTTGTTGAGTGGTTATGCTCCCAACTGTAATTTGGAGTCAAGGTATGAATATTTTATGCTCAAAGAGTCACTAAGATTTGTAGGAGGTTTTTAAAAATAAATGAATACAGTCATTTTTGTTGGCACAGGTAGACTATAGCTGGGGGAAAACAAAAATACAGGACAAGCCCTCAGTCATTAGTCTTTAAAAAATGAATCTGGACTTGTGTTTGGGATGATCAGGAGTAAGTGTGGTGAGCACACAGTGTCCCTTGGAGGAAAGAAATACTGGGATGAAGGAGCAGTGGGAAGAAAACAAACACAACAGCCACCCCTACGCCCCAATCATGTTGTGAACCCGTCCAAATTCCAGAGGTGCAGTTTCAGAAGGTGTTCTTCATGCCCTGGCAGAAATTAGGTGTCAGACTGGGGAGCCAGTTTTCAGATGCCTGTGGCTTCCTTTAACTGCAAAAATAGATTTAAAAAATAATCCAGCCGTTGGCAAGGTCTGTTCCAAGACAGAGATCTGAGCAAACCTGGACTAATACTGGCTCTGTCACTTGCAGTGAGCTCATAGACTGTTTCAAACCAGTTGAATATAGTTGAAATGGAGACTTAATACACTCCAGCTATGCAGTTTCTCTTTTTCTTCTTTAAGTCTATCAAGTTTATTTTCTCAATAACATCTATTGATTTACAGGAAGAGTCCTGTTAAACAATTTTCTGTAGTTATAAAGCACTAGACAGTCAAGAGAAAGTGTTTGGGCTCTTTTAATTGTATACAAGACCATTCTTAGGACAACAATTATCTGATAAATTTAAGTGCTCTTTTTCTAAAGAATTGTTGACTCCCCTTTGTATAAGAACATTTCAATTAGAAGCCATTTGTTAAGTCTGACATTCATTAAGTATTCAATATACATTTCTAATTATTCATTATGCTTGTTGCTTCTCATATATATATATATATATATATATATATATATATATATATATAATGTCCCATTCTGCCATTCTGATTCTAAGCAAAATATGAGGCAATTTAGAAGAGAAAGAAGTTTCTAAACTTTTACGGGGTGGCTGCTAAGATCACGCTTACCTGTGGGGTATTGGGTATGTTGCCTCCTAGCAAATGTCAAATTACAACTTTTCTCTACTAACCTCCATTTCCAAGGGTTTCATTCCTAGTGTATAACCTCTACCCTGAATCCTTTAAGTGCCTTCAACTGTGCAGAGTTTATAAAAACTCACTTGCATCTGCTCTAATAACTAACTACATATAATTTTTACCTGTTATATTGGCAAAACTTTGAAATTTGCTAACATATAGTATTGGCTAAAGAGTGGTTAGAAATAGAGCTTTTTATACTGAGAGTAAGAGTAAAATCAATGCAATCTTTGAGAATACATTGGCAGCACATTCTACTCCACAATTTAATGTTTAGCTCTTTAACTTAGAGTTACAAACAAGTGAGGACTCAGTTATTGCATTTATTATGATAGCAAAAACATGGGAAAAAATTCTGGCTGACCAGCAGTGTACCAGTCACATAGATGAAGGTATATCCACACCATGGAATATTATACAATGATGTAAAAGGATGAGCAGACATTAAAATAGTACTTGGGGGGAAGTATCAGAAAAGTACACACATTGTTTAATCCAATTTTATTAGCAAAGGTGTATGTGTGTAGAGAGGACAGATAAATTGTATGGCTGATTCTACTTTAGGTATAGAACTAGGGAAATGAGGGCAGGGAATGAAAATTTATTGGTTATTTTATAATTATCTGTATTATTTTTTGTTAAAATAACATTGTATATATATATTATTTTATTATAATTTAGTTTAGTTTTTAAATATGCAAAAATATCCACATATGACCATGCTCTACATTTTCTAAATTAATTCAGACCACAATTTGTTTACTCCAGTGATGATCCCACCCCATCTCAGTTCTCAGATAACTTTTTCTTGACTATGTTATTTAGCACAGGGGGAAAATCAACTGTCAGTATTCTGGTGTTCAGGTTTTATCTCTTTTAAAAACTGTTTTAAGTAGCTATACTTTGCAGCACCAAGTGGCTGACTGTGTTCCAGAATTCTCCATTTCCTAGTGATATCTTCTGGGCTCACTGAACATACTAGCAGTCCTGTCACCCTTCTTTCATAGAACATTTTAGAACATAATGTTCTTAAAAGAACATCAGCGAAGGTTGACAGGACTAGAAAATTATAAAAGTTTTCTAGTGCTGTGTAATAAGTTACCACTAAAGTTGTGGCTTCACAGAATATGTGTTTATTAGCTCATGATTTCTGTGGCCAGGGGTCCAGACACATTCGGGAGATCCTACAGTGTAAGACACCTCACAGCCCAGACAGTGATCAGAGTTCAACTGGCAAAGGATCCCTTTCCAAACTCAAAACGTGGCGGGCAAAATTTGATTTCTTGTCACTTTTTTCATTGGCCTCAGTGGTTACCCGGTTGTTGGACAGAGGCTGTCTAAGGGTGTACTGAAGTAGTAGTGACAATGTCTGCCATTCTTATAATATAGTCGTGTCAACAACAACTCATTGCCATTCACTCATTGGTTAGAAGCAAGTCACAGGTTTGGCCCCTCAAGGGGAGGGATAATGTAACGGTTAATTAGGGGTCAACTTCAAGTACAAAGTCATGAACTTGTTTATTATTTGTGTAGCCTAAAAAGAGAACTATCAGGAATCTTATAAGCAGAAATGAAAAATACCTTATATTTTCAGGCACTTACAACTTCTCTGCGGTTTTCAGACTATTTTTTACCCCTCCAGTGTTTGTTCCTGTATCTTTTTATACTTTTTGTATACTTTTCATCTGGACTCTCATCATCTGGTGATACCAACCTGTATTGTAAAATTGAAGCATTCTTTCTTCACATGTCTTCCCCATTTCTAGAAATAGTTCAGCACTTCAGCCCTGAGATAAATGACGTGGAGACAATGGGGTTGGGGCTATAAGCAGTTGTAAGGTATTCCCACTCTTTTGGCTTCTGGCTCCCAGCTCCATCACATCCTTTGCAGTTAGTTCTCCGCCCCGTGCTATGCACCTCACTACACATCACATTTATAAAATCGTTATACTTTCATTTTCTTACATTATTATTCTTCATTTTTGTACAATATTTGATTTCCCTCTCTGGGTGAAATTTAGTTTCCATAAATCTCCCACCACTACTTCACCCATGAACAGTCACCATAGTCCCTTGTACTCTTCTCACCACTGTTTTTGTCCCTCTCCTTCCCCTTCCTGTGTTGTATGCCTCAGACCTGTAGTTTGCCTGTAAATTTTGCCTTTTTTCTCACCCTTTGTTCAGTTTCTCTACATTCCTCCTATAGGTGAAACTATCCAACATTATTCTTTTCCCTTCTGACTTATTTCACTGAGCATAATCTCTTCCAGCTACATCCATATTGTTGTAAATGACATGAGTTTATCTTTTTGATTGCTGAATAATATTCCACCATATATATACATGTATATATATGCACACACACATACATACATACATACATACATATATATATATATATATATATATATATACCACTTCTTGTTCCATTCATCTTTAAGCTGTTTTCAGATCTTATCTATTGTGGAACAGGATCACAAATGAGAGAGGAGAAATTACAACAGACACAGTAGAACTCCAAAGGATAATCAGAGATTACTATGAACATCTATATGCAAACAAATACAACAACCTGGAAGAGATGGACAGGTTCCTAGAAAGATACAGTTCCCCAAAATTGAACGAAGAAAAAATAGAGAACCTGAACAAACCAATCACAAGCAGCAAAATTGAAGCAGTCATCAAAACTCTCCCTAAAAACAGAAGTCCAACACCAGATGGCTTCACAAATGAATTCTACCAGACATTCAAAGATGAAATAACACCTGCATTATTAAAATTTTCCAGAAAAACTGAGAAAGAAGGAAAACTGCCAAGCACATTCTATGAAGCAAACATCACACTCATACCAAAACCAAATAAAGACAGCACTAAAAAAGAAAACTATAGACCAATTTCCCTGATGAACACAGATGCAAAAATTTTAAACAAAATCCTGGCAAACCGAGTCCAGTGATGCATAAAAAGCACTATTCACCATGATCAGGTGGGATTTATCCCAGGGTCACAGGAATGGTTCAACATTGGAAATCAATAAACATAATCTGCCACATCAACAAGGAAAAAACCAAAAACCATATGATCATATCAATAGATGCAGAAAAAGCATTCAATAAGGTCCAACACTCATTCATGATAAAAGCACTTGAACAATTGGGGATAAAAGGAACATACTTCGAGATAATAAAAACCATCTGTGACAAACACAGCAAACATCATCCTAAATAGGAAAAAATTAAAACCATTTCAATTAAGATCTGGAACCAGGCAAGGATGCCCAATCTCTCCACTACTTTTTAACATTGTACTGGAAGTTCTTGTGAGGGCAATTAGGCAAGAGAAAGACATAAAAGGGATACAAATAGGGAAAGAAGAACTGAAGCTAGCACTCTATGCTGATGACATGATTCTCTATATTGAGAACCCCCAAAAATCCACAGAAATACTACTTGGTACAATAGACTAGTTCAGCAAGTTTACAAAATCAACACACAGAAGTCAGTAGCTTTCCTATAATTAAATACCTGGGAATAAACCTAACAAAATACATGAAAGATCTATACATATCTTGTTATTGTGAATAATGTTGTCATAAACATAGAACTATGGGTTTCCTTTTGAATTAATGTTTTGTGTTCTATTGATATATTCCTAGGAGTGGAATTTCTGGGTAGATCCATTTTCAGTGTTTTGTGGGTCCTCCACACAACTTTCTATAGTGGTTGGAGTAGTTTGCATTCCCAGAAGCAGTCACAACATGTTACATTTTCTCTTTTGTCTTCATCATAAGAGTAATCATCATATGCAGTTTTCTGGCTTGATTATTTGTCTTCTTGCTTGCTATCTGTGCTGACCAGATAAGATGCAGAAGTGCATACATCTTGTTTTCCCTTGTTTACTTCAGTATCTCAGGATCTAGGGCAACTCCTGGCATGTCATAAACATTTAACATGTGTGGAATGAAGAATTGGATTAATCAGCACACAGTCAGTTGCTTTTGAAATCCTTCATGTAGAGAAAGCACCACAGCTCTCCTGATCCTAATAGACAATTTTTTATGGTGTCTAAAGGCAGTGAACCTAACCCTTGCTACCCTAGAGTTACTGACTTACAGCTTGATCATTGTCCACATGTTCTCTACCTTCTCTCTCCTCAGTAATCACAGAGCACTGCAAAGGCTACACTAAAACATGTTCCAGTAGCCCATTCCACAGGATGTTCAGCATCTGGAAGTCATTTCCCATCTCCAGTCTCTGTGTCAGTGACTGCCATGGTTAGGACTGTAGCCAAGAGTTGCAAGATTTGGAGCCTGACAACCACTCCTCTTACCCACAAATCTGTCGCCACCAGTAATCTAGGTGAAAATTGATAATGACAGTAACAATCAAAGTTAAATTTTTTAAAGTACTTGATGAGTGTTATGCTCTTATCCTAGTGCTTTATCTGTAGTAGTGTATCCTGTAACCCTCATAGCACCCCATTGAAGAATGAGAGGTAGGCTTCACTCCCATGGGGTTGTTACCACTTCTAAAAACAACTATCTGTTTAAATATAAGTACAATTTCTAGGTGACATTACTAAAATTTCAATGAAATAGTTTTAATAGCATTTTTATATTAGGGAGAAGCCTAATGAAAACACAATTTTATCATAATTAGGTTGAAATAGTTCAGCACAGTATACTTAATCTGAAATGATCTTACTTAAGCTCACATAGAACATTGACAAGTTACTATTGTAAGCTTTTAAAAATGGATATCTACTATTTGATTTTTCATAACATTTATTCAAGATTTAATTTTACCTTTAAAATATGCATTGTATGAATCATTAAGGTAACACACCTTCCTCATGATGATAACAAGAAGACACTTTCAAGCAAAGGCATTTCACAATACATTCTAAAAGCCAGTGCCTGCTGGCTTCCTTTGAGCTGGTCAGGGATCTTGGTTGGGCAGAGGTAACTATGATATTCCTGGGGGTAGGACCGGACATTTGACATCAAATGCTCAGGACTTTTCTCTACTATACCTTTCTACAAACTTGTTTCCCAGAGTGAACTCTGCCAAACTAATGTTCTCTTACAATAGTCTTATCCCTGCCATCTCCTTGGGAGTGGATGAAATAGATGCCTAAGGGCAGAGGAAGTGAAGCAAACACCACTGCCCAACACGATTCCCCACACCGTTGGAGCACAATCTGTGTCTATAACCCAGCTTCTCATTTGTGAATTCTGTTAAGGCAGGTCGCAGGCTGATCTTTGGTAATGCCCCTTCTCCCTTACCTATGAGTATTATTGTGCATACTATGAAATAGATATAGATCTAGCAAAATAAAATAGATATAGCATCTATAAAATAGATATAGATGCTGGATTCGGGGGTGCTACCAGAAGGCAGGGGAGGTCACTGAGAAGGACAGACAATGCAGAAATGAGTTTTAATGAGCAGCTGGCAATTTACTACCGAAGGTACCTCCCATGAAGTGACCCAGAGACAGGACTGAAAATGCACTGAGACACATAGACTTCGATCTGAGAAAGCAGTACTGCATGGTGTCTTCAATTTTCATAGTTGATGTTTTCCCTGCATCTACCTGGAATACCTTGCTCGGTGTCACCCCCTGTAGCCTACTTGGGATCAGGTAGTCCACACTAAAAAAATTAGGATATATGCTCCAAGAGACTCTCTGGTTTGAATGTAGGATACTTAAAAAGCAGTGTAACCACCAGGATTTAAAACCTAGTTTCTCACATCTGACTGGGCTGGAGTTTATGCTGTTAAGACCCACCCTGTAGTTTTGCGAGGACAAAATGAGGTAGCAGGTGAGAGTCAGCTACTCCAAATGCGTAATAAATAGCACTAAATAGAAAATGTCAACCCACTCATCAGTGCCATAATGCCATTTACTGTTTTGTTTTGTCTTGTTTTTGTCATACAGTTTCTTTTGCTTTGGTTGAAATTTATGAATTCTTTTGTGTCTGTTTCCTTAGTTGTAAACTCTGTCCGCTGGCATTGTCAGTAGGAGTCAGGCACTGAGTGTACAAATAATTAGTACCAGGAAGCTGAAGTCTGTCCCTTGGCTGCTCAGTTGGTACCTGGCAGGGCTGTGACGTTCTCTCCCATAGAGTTCTACCTCCTTATCTCTTCAACAATGCTATGGAGTTGGCCTTCCTTCCAGGACTGTGTCTTGGCCCAGCTCAAAATGCATGATAAAGTACTTGACAAACATGGTGTGCTGAATAGTATCTGGTAGGGAATTTAAACCAGAGGTGAGGTTTTGATAAGGAGGAGTATGGCGACATGGGTTCTTGTGAAAAAGTCTTTCCTAGCTATCGTCATGCTGTGCCATACACTATTAAGATGAATTGTAATAACAAGTAGCATTTATTGAGAGCTTATTCTGTTCTAAGGGTGGACTATCTGGTGGATTTGACACCATAACCGGGTCATTATTTTTCAATCAATTCACCATATAGTGGAATTATTTTCAGTGTAATCTTGAAATAAAACAAATAATACTAGTGGTCAGAAAAGAAACTCTGACATAGAGCATTTTTTGTTCTACTTTGCCTATATAAAGGATAGATAGCAATATAAATGCAAAAAAACCAAAAATAAGAAATGGGTTAGCATATTTCAATATCATTAATATATTTTGAAGAATATATAAAAAGATAAAGGCTGAAATTTCAGCAAATGATAAATTGAAGTAATTCTAGTTCTGCTTTCTCAGCTTTACAACCAGTTTGCTCTCATTAACTCCCTGCCCCAACTCACTGTTTAAATGTAAGGAGCAGAGAGCAAAATTGTACCCAAAAGAACTCAAAGTTATTCTGAACACTGACAGTCTTATTCTGGAAACAAGTGTAGGCAACTGAGTTCATTTATGTTCAGAGTTAACTATATAATTGAACAACTGTGTGATTCTGTGTAAAATAAAATCATTAATAAAGAATGGATAATAAAAATGTGCTAAATAAAAAATTTGTGTTTGTATACTGTAAAATAGGAATGGTTTAGCATATTTTTAGATCTCCAGTTTCTTTTCAGGAAGTAGTATTTAATGTTTAGAATTGTCAATATATAGCAAAAATAATTTAAGGTTTTTGTTGCTTTTAAATTCACTACAAACCATGAACCCACTGATGGTTCAAAGTCTGGTCCCAGACATAGTTTGCATTCACAACTTTATTTAATTCTCTTGACTACTATTATTATTCCCATTGGACAGGTGATGTTTAGAAAGGTTAGCAAACATGTCCAGGGTTGCACAGCTAGTGCTTGGTCATACCAAGTTTGAATCTAGATTGTCTCTTTTCTGAGTCTGTAGTGATGACAATAGAGAGTGACTAATGGTTTCCCTAAAAATATGCATTGTGATTGTGTTGAAATAACACAACATTTTCATTATAGTCTGAGTAACTCACCTCCCCCTTTTTTTTCTTCCTTTGTAAATGTTTCAGAATGTATTTGGAAAAGCATAAATGATCTGAATTCCTGGTCTCTGAGGAAACTCTATAAGAACTAAGATTTATGATTCTCTGAATCTGAAGTTGGAAAACTGCTTTTCAATAAAGAACCTGAATGCATAGGCAAAACTAAGGCAAAGACTGTAAAACATTTAAAATTCTTCCTTTGAAAAGACTACTAAATGCACAAAAATCAAGTGATATTAATTGAAAAGTGCCAACAAGACTTAGAACAACTTAAATAGCAAAGTGTCATGTAACTGACTGCTTTTGATTCCTGTGCAAGACTCTTGTAAGTAGGGGAAGACATTGAATTGTCCATATATTTTTGTTTTTATTCCTATAACTAGTAATTAAAATTTTCTAGGGAACCTTCACTCAGTGACACATTGGGTTGGGAGAAGAAAAGGGTCTCCTTGTCTGTCACCCACATGTGTCAACCTTTGGGAGCTACAAATCAATTTTTTTTTTTAAATTGCTCTTTCCCTAACATAATCCCAAATATATCCATCACACAAATGAAAGTGACCTGTAATTTAACAGTGTCTCCTTAAGATTCAAGATAAACTTCTCCCAGGAAACCATTTCGAAAAAATAAAGCAAAAATCAAATTAAAAAATAGAGGGGGCAAATCCAATTTTGCCAAAGTCTCTTTAAATCATCATAGCGTCTATTGATGAACCAAGTATTTGAGCCTTCTCTCTGGTTTAGGTCTTAAGAGCACATTTGATCTTGTTGATTCTGTTGCATATATAATTAACCAATGACACACAAGACTGATTTCATAAATATTGTCACTTGGAAAATTACTGCTGCTCGGGTGGATTTTTGCTTCATTCATGTTGAACCACTCTGAAACAAATGTCTTGTTCAGAAAAAAAAGTTAGAGTCCTGCTTATATAGAAAGAATTAACTAAATTAATTTTATTTTTAACTCTTCCTGGGGACTCAGTATGAGAGCCACAAAACTGGACTTCTCAGCAAGAGTGACACATGGAACCATTATTCACTCACCAAATAATCCTATCACTGGAGAGAAGAGCCACCCTTCATGTCTGTGACCTCCCAGGGCTGCCCCACCTCCTAACAAAAATGGAAACACTATCCAAGTGCCACACTGAAGGAATTAGTTAGTTCTTTGATATAAGTAACTTTTATGTGTTTGTTTTCTATATTAAGTGCCTAGTTCTAGCTTGAGTACCAGTGTGCCAATAGCAGGAGAACATGAGACTAGAAGAAAATAAATTCCCAGTGAAGAACTAGAGTTTTCTTTAAATCAATGACAAAATCAACTTTTAAGACTCAAATTGGTGAATTAATGCATGGGGTGTGTGTGTGTGTGTGTGTGTGTGTGTGTGAGTGTGTATGGTAATGGATGTGAGTGTGTCCAGAGCTCAACAAAGCAGACTATCAGATTTTCTTTATTTCTACAAAAGACAAATCAGTAAGGGCTTGACAAATCATTTCTCAAGGATTAGGGTTCAGCACAAAGGGGTCAGCCTGGCAGTGGGCTGTACAAATACTAGGAATTGTTACCTTGGAGAGTTGGGGAATTTCTTCTCCTAGAGTGGGGTTTGGGGTGAGGAGTAGAGAGAGGGGGACTCACCTCCACATGGTTATTTCACTGCTGTCTTGATCTGGGGTGGATGACAAAGTATTCAATCTTCCAAGATCCTCCCCATCTTAGGGTTCCAAGATAATAAAGACAGCAATCTGCTAGTGCCATGACAGGTCACATTTTGGCCTAACTGTCTCAACAAGATGGTGTTTGCATTTCCAGGAGACCTCTAGTTGATGTTGTAATCAGGGCAGAGTTGAAGCAATATAAAGTTCTATTCAAATGTTGTTCAATTTAGTATTCACCTAGAGTCATTCTTCAGAGAAGCACATTTGGCCCTTCCAAAGGAACTCATTCATCTTGACTACATTCTTGGTCAGCAGGTATTCTTATGATAATACCTTGAGTTTATTTAGTGCTCCCGCCTCCTTTTCAGAAGAGGTCAAAGTCAGTTAGGCAGTCAGTCAACAACGCTTATTGAAGTTTCTTAGTGTGTAGATGGCGCGTTAAATCACTGTCAAACACCAAAAGCACCTCTGGGGCTGGCCAGCAGGCAGTCCACACCCTCTCCCTGCCAGGAGCTGCTCACCCTGGCCTGCTGATTCCCACTCTTCAACTTGTATTTGCTTACATTTAAGAAGGTTGTAGTGAATTTCTCTACATAGAAACTTCTGGAGATTTCTTCACCGCAGTTTCTGCCTGGGTCTGACAAGCCACAAATATCCTCTCCAGGAGTCCAGCTGCTTGAGGTGCCCACACAGATAAAAGCAGAGTGCACAACGGTGCCCAGAAATGAAAAAGAGCAAACTGACAAACTTAACTGAATGTTTTTCACCTAAGAAAAGGAGGAGGTGACTTTCTGAGAGTTGGTGAGAGCCCGTCTTCCCCAGACCTGTTTGCCTGCCCCAGTTGGAGTGGACTTTGGAGTTTGGCCAAACTGCTGGCCTTCCTGCCTCTCTCACAGGATCACAGGAGAGGGCCTGAGCTGTGGGGGAAGGAATGTGAGCTGTGAAACTTTTCAAATGACATAGGAAATACAAGTGATTGTCCAAAAATTTAAAAAATAGACTTAATCATAGAGGAAAAGAAATTAAGCAATAGCTAGGGGTGACTTTATTTTTCATGCTAAGAGAAGTCGACTCAAATCCATCTCTCCTCTGTGTATGTGTTTCTTGTGAGACTAAGATTGTATTATTCAAGATAGTATTATTGTATAGACATATCCTAACAGGGAGCAAATGGTGTGTATCACAGATAAAATGCACCTTTGACTTCTAAAACTACAAGAAACACTGGTGCTAACAGAATGCCTAAGTGCCACATTGAAAAATCATGCAGTTTTATGATAAATCATGAAATGCCAAGATATAAATTTATTTCATTTTAAAAGTTGCACAAATTATTTTCTTTTTTGGTGTTATGCATAGAAGGAATTTTTTTTTTCACTTAAAAAGTAGTATATTTTTGCATTGCATTTGGAGATGCAGATTTCGCATATAGTGGTCTGTGCTGTAAGGTCTTCATGGAAACAGTACCTGGATCCAGATAGTTTAAGGCAGATATGGAAAATTTGTAAAGTCTGCTGGGACCCAGGCTTTTTCCAGTTGCCCCCCCCCACTAACCCCAATGCATGATGTTGCTTTCATGGGCCAGGATGGTGTCCCTTTGTCATTCTAGGAAGCATGACAAGGATAAAAATCTCACTCCTCCCGGAGCATTTCCATTCACTTTATTAAACTAAAATTAGTCACATAAGCACTGCTGCTGTTAAGGACTGTGGCATACTAGCTCTGGACTGAATAATCAAGTTCACATATTAAAAACTGGCATTTGATTACAAAAAAAAAAAAAAAAGCCAGGAAATAGGTATTAGAAAAACAACCTGTACTCTCTGTCTCACTGGTTATCCAAAAGTTTATGAAATTTTGAGTTGAAGTTTCACTCAACTTTGGTCCTTGTCAGAACATGTTAAGTAACATGCTCTCTAAGTAGAGAGCATTGTTTACTGAAATCTACAGAAAGTTCTGAGAACTGCATTTATCTTCCAATCCTCCAGTAACAGTAATCGGGGAGGGGGGAGGGAGGTTTGTATGCTCCAGTTCCACATCTCAATATTTTAATATTTGTGGGTTGGGAAGCCCCACAGAAAAGGGAGAGGAGCAACAGCTTGAAGGTTAGGGGTATCTGGCTTGAGAGGCTAAACTGGGATGCATGAGAATCTGAGCATCTAAGAACACCCCTTTGTTGCTGATCCTCAAGAATGGTAAGAATAAAAGTTCTTGGAAACATTTTTGCCAAAATTTAAATCAAGGCTGGGCACGGTGGCTTGTGCCTGTAAGCTTCAGCCTATGAAGCGGCCGGGGCTAGGGATTGTGGTTCGAGTCCCGCCTGGGGCCCGTAGCGAGACCTAGTTCCAAAAAAAGTAGCTGGGCTTGGTGGCACGTGCCTGTAATCCTAGCTACCTGGGAAGCTGAGGCTGGGGATTGCTTGAGTCTGTGGTACCCCGGGCAACAAGAGCCTGTGGTTCCAAGGGCAAAAATAGCGAGGCCTAGTCTAAAAAAAACAAAAAAAAAAACCACCAAAATTTAAATCAATTTTGGTATTCTCTACCATTAATCTTGCTTTCACAGTTTAAAATATTTAATGCTTAATTTAGAGTACTAATAGCTTGGAATTTTATTTATTATATACATACCTTAAGAGGGCCTAGAGAACTAAAATTTTCTTTAAATATTTATTAAAAATAAGTAATTAACAAGCTTATGTTATTTACTCTTCCATTCAGCTTTCTCTTAGGTGTGATGAAAGCCTCAGACTTGCTTTGTTTATTTATTAATGGGTTTATTCCTTAGACAAGTATTTCTCAAACATTTTCCAAGGGCTGGGGGTTGACTTCTTCAGAAAACTGATCTAAGGTAGAGCTTATTACAAAAGATGTTCATTAAGGAGCATCTGCAGGACTGACCACCTGTGGGGAAACAGGAAAGGATCAGGAGTAGGCAGGGGGTGGCTGAGCTCTGATGTGGGCTTAAGAAATCCTATAGGGACTTCTCAGATGGAATGGCCACTAGCAAAACAGCTAGACCTTCGCTCTCCTGTAGCCACTGGGAATGGTCATGGCCTTGAACCAGGCGGCTCTTTATGGGGTCATATTTGGTCATATTTGGCATAGTAGCTTAGCTAACTAAAAGAACTAAACAAAATTCATTTCTTTCTCAAGCAACAGCTCAAGTGGGATTTTTCTACATGATGGGGACCCAGGTTCCTTCACTCATGCTTCTGTGCCTTAAGATCATTGTAACAACTCCATGGCAAAAGTTCCCATGCTGCTCTGACCTGGTCTCAGTGAGGAAAGGAGAATATAGAGAGAAACAGCTCACCTTCCTAAGGCTCAGACCTAGAATAGTGCCCATTGCTGTCTCCACTCACGTTCCATGGTGAACTGAGTCACGTGGCCACACCAAGCTGCATGGGAAGCTGAGAAATGTAACTTACCAGGCATTCAGGTGCCCAATCCTAGCTCCATTATTGTGGAAGAAGGCACAGTATATTGTGGCTGACCATAGTAGTCTTTGTAACAGTGGAATAGTCTCTCCACTTTGTAGTGGCCTTTATAAGCATGCTTGATGAGCACTGTGGGGGGCTACTGTCTTGCAGACCATCTTAGGTTACATTTATCTCTATATTCTTAAAGAAACAGTGCACTGATATAACCTTGCCTAGAACCTGGTCATTAATCTTGGTTGCATCCTGGCATTAACTGGAGAGCTCCAAACATATTTATGCTTTGCACCACAAGAAGAGCATTGGTCTCGGACCCAGTTTGGACACGGCTTTTTTAAAAAACCCCAACATGAGTCTCTGGTACTACCATGATTTATAACAGGTGAATTAGCAGGAAAAATGAGCGGCTGTATGAAATAGATCTGTGCATGTATGTACATGCAAGTAATATGTCCTGCAGATTTTGATTTATACAAACTAGGGAATCAGTGACTTAGGTCACTGAATCATTGACTCAAACAGAAATCAAGTCATGAGAACACATTCCATCTCCTTTCTGTCTCTTCCAATCTTCTGTCTTTCTTCCATTCCTATTCCTCTCTTCGTTCTTCCTTATCTTTAAGATGTACTTCATTTCTTTTCCCTTCTCAATCTGACCAGGATGGTAAGATGCCATTCAGCCAAACTCATCACATCAAGTTCACTTTTTGTTCATTTGTTTTCATTAAATATGTCATATAGACAAAAAAATACATGCAATACCAATGTATGATTGAAAGTGTAATAATAAAATATATCCACCATACAGGTAAGAAACACCATCACTAGTAATTTAGAGGTCCCATTCTTTTCCTTCCATCACATTCTTCCCTATATAGAGCACCCTAGGAAATGTAGCTTATAACTGCTGTTCTTAAAATTCACCCAAATGATGCAATTATCTTCAATGTAGTTCCATTGTTGTGTAGTATGACATTAAATGAATGTGCCTTCACTTATTAGCCATTCCATGGACATATCAGTATTCATGTATTTTTATTATTATACATAGTGCTGTTGAAACATTCTCATTTAAGTTTCTCTAGGGTATTTAACTGAAAGTGGGTTTATTGTGATGCAGTGTATGAACACTTTCAAATAGTTTTTGGGCATGAGAAATAGTCAAATCCTTTCAGAAAGTTACACCAATTCCCCAAGGCAGGGCCTGATAGATCCAAGAGCCAAGAGTTCCTTTTCAATGCCAGGACTTCAAAATCATCTAAATTTCAATATTTAGCAATCTGTTGGACATCAATTTTATTTCCAATGGTTCTAGCTTGTTGATTTTTATTAATGATTAGTTAGAGCATCATTTCTTTAATAAGTTCATTGGCTTTATATCTTTTGAGAAATGTCTTTTCATGACTTTAACCTCTTATATATTCCACATTTTCTTTCTGTATCATTTATATGTGTTGCAAATATCTTCTCTTAGTTGTCAGGTTCTTTCAGTGTACACAGAACTAAGTTTTTATGTACTTGAATTTATCAAGTTTTCCTTTTTTTTCAAAATTTTTTTATTTTTAAAATTTCTTACAACATTGGTCATCTGTGTATAGGTGTTGGTTCTCAGGGGAAATGCCTCCCCCCTCTCCCAAACCCCTGTCTCTGGTCACTCAGACTCCTCTCTCCTTGCTGTTTGTTGGTCCATGTTTAGTCTGTTGGTCCAAGTTTAGCCTGGAGTCCTTTTCCTGGGTGAGGGTCTCTGCTCTTGAGACAAACTCCTAGGACACAGCAAGCCGTGGTGCTTAGGTTTTCAGTCTTAAGTTTGTGTTGGAGAGCCAGTTTGTGCTCATTTCAAGTCTATCGATGCCTCCTCATTGCTGGCTGTTTTCTCCAATACAATCTCTGTAGTTAAGCTGCTTCTTTGCTTATAGTTCTGGCCTCTGACCTTGCTCCCAGCCATTGTAGGGAAGTTCCTCAATGGGGAAGGACATCTGCAGATGACTGGTGCATCTCCTCTCCTCTCCCTCAGTTTGTAGTTTTGCTATGGGGCTTATAACATGTCTCTGTGCCCTTCCTCTTCTGTGGAACGGATAGTGGTACCTTGCTCTCCTAGAAGGCATCTTTGAACTGGGACTTTGGTTCCCAGCCTCTGGGGAGGTTGCGGATGTGATTCTGTGAAAAGTCATTACCCTAGCTGGGTTCCTAGTCCTTGTGTAGTGGCTTTCTCCATGTTCTTTTTGCATCCTGCCCAGGAGATACGTGTGCCAAGGTTCTTTAGCTATTCCCTCACCCATTCTGTGTCAGTAGCTGGATTATTTGTGTTCTTACTATTGTTGAGAAATGACTGGAGTGAAAGTGAAACAAAGGGAGTTTTATGCCCCTCCCATCCCACACCAGCCCTTACCTGTGGAGGGGCTAAGCCTGGAGGACTATAACCCTCTTCCCCCTAGTCCAAAAGGAGCTCAGGTGGCCCAGAGCTTCCAGGCCCTGCAGGTATGACTCCATGCCACGGCCCACCTCAAATTTTCCTTTAATGATTTATAATTTTGGCTGGGCATAGTGACGCATGCCTATAAGCGGCAGCCTAGGAAGCCACGGAGGGGACCAGGAATCATGGTTTGAGTTCTGCTTGGGACCACATGGCAAGACCTAGCTCCCAAAAAATAGCTGAGCTGTATTCCCAGCTACCTGGGAAGCTGAGGCTGGGGATTGCTCAAGTTCGTGGCAACACGAGCCTGTGGTTCCACATGCAAAAATAGTGAGACCTAGACTCAAGAACAACAACAAAATAAATAAATGAATAAACAAACAAACAAACAAATAAATGAACAAACAAACAAATATTTATAATTTCACATACTGTTTCATAAATCCCATATTTTATAATTATATCTTTTCCAATAACTTCTCAATAACATAAAGTTTTGTCATTTTAAGTTAAATCCAGCTATAATTGATTTTTGTAAGTGGTGTGTGGTAGAAAACCAATTTTCTTTGCCAAAATGGACATATTTTTTTCTCAATTCATTTATTTAATAATCCAGTGGTGAATGACCTGTTCCACTCTCTGTAAAATGAGAATAACAATAGGGACTATTTGTATTTTTATCCATTGTTGTATAACAACCTATCCTAAGACCTCGTATTGTAAAATGTCATTTATTATCCTAAATGTTCTATGGAAGGTAATTGGATTGGCTATGCACATTCTCTGGCACTGTGATAAGCAGGGTATTAATGGGGACTGTAGCCTCATGTGAAGGTTTAACCAGAGGAGGACCCTTTTTCAGGTTCGCTCATGTAGTTTCTGGTGGCAAGTTGGACTGAGGACCTCAGTTCCCCAGAAGAGCTGTTGGCCAGACTTTTATATAGCTCACAACATAGCAATTACCTTCCTTATAAGCAAATGAGCAAGAGAATGCAAGAGAGTAACCCATATTCTGCATAGTCCTTCTAAAACCTAGTGGTATGAGTGACATCCATTACTTCTGCTATATTCTACTTTCTAGAAGCCACAGTCATCCTCTGTAAGTCTAGTCCCTTTGAGGAGAAGGGATTGCATATGGATGTGAATACAGGAGTCAGGGACCTTTTGGAAGCCTCCTTAGGAGTTGGACCCTACAAAGCTGGATCCTGAAGTAAGACAATCTCCCCAACATTCACCCTGAGCTTCCTGCCCTTTTTAGAGAAGCTCCTGGCTAACCTTGGTACTTGAGTCCTCCTCTTGCATATTAGCATCCAGTTACCTCTAGCCCATGCTGGGAATATGTATTAATGATGGAAAGACATTAGCCTTCAAATGATGCTCTTTATCTTGAACAGAATGTTCTCTTCTCTGTGAGGTTGTCTCCATCATAATAACTCTGTATGAGAAGGCGTGACAGGGAATTACCACCATATTTACTCAGTCCTCTCAGTCCTCTGAAGAACTCTATAGCTGAATCTTTGCTAATTATGTGTCAACCAATGGCTCTTCTTAACTTTGAAAAATATTTTTTGAGGATTTAATGATCTGAATAAAGCAAAAATTTAATGTGCTGTTTACACATTTAAATGACTCAAAAATTGAAGAGGGTGAGCTTGGGAGATTTGTATCACTTCACACTCATTTGACCTGTCAGAACCAGAATCATGCCCTCAACTTTTGTATGTCTGCCTTACCACAACATAGAAAATTTACTTGATGAAAATAATTTGGGGAAAAATCACCTTTATGCATTATTTTAGTGTGATACCAATTCAAAAACTTCTCCTTAATTGAGTTTGCTAAAGAAAAACAGAGGGAAAGGAGAAAGCATAACTTTTTATGCATCATCTTTTTGTTTTACTAAAGAATGCCTTATACTTAAAAAAAAATCTACCTTTATTTGTTCTTTTGTAGACAAAGTTAAGAAATGAGAGTATTGTGGACAAGGATAAAAGATTGTCACCTCTGCTCTTCCACAGATAGATCAGAGAGAGCTGGTGAATGTTGTATAGTATTTAATGACACTTGAATGCTCTGCGGAAGGGAAGTTTGTATGTGTTTCTGTGTGGCCAAAGAGGAGCTTAGAGAAATGGGGTTTAATTAAAGGAAAACAGACTTTGATCAGGACAAAATTTTTTCTTTAATCTGAGGATGGAACAAAGGAATGGCTAGCTTGGTGAGCTGTGATTTTCAGTAATGTGCAGCTCTTACAAAGTGGCACAGGGCTCTCTCCATTTGTCCAGAGGTTAGTGGAAAGGAGGTGTTGTATGGGCTGGTTGTCCTGAGGGGGGAGCATAGCAACACTGTTAGTTTCTCCAGGTCCTTCCAGATCATGTCATTTCACGAAGTATCTTAGAGGACATTGTAGTTCTTATTTATGTAATTTTTAGATAACATCTTTCTGGTTTCTTGACCTCCTAAACACTATCATTCTCCCATTTCTTGGGCATTTATAAAATGTGCCACTCAAGGCATTTTTGTTAATGTAGTTATTAGTAGTGCTAGACAGGAAATATTTCCATCTCCCTCACAGACAATTTGGAGTTCCCTCCAAGATAAAAATCTAAGCGCATAGTAATATAGGGAACTCAGATTTTTAACAACTATGTACAATATATATGAACATGAACAACACAAATGGATATTTTCACATATACATGTAGCCATATGTATTTTATATAATATATATATAAAATATATATATATATATATCTTTCTGTACCTGTCTCCATATAGATCTTCTACGGTTTCTAGGATTGATGAGCTAACACTAAGAGGCAGTAACTCAAGAGTTAATTAGACTAAATTTCATGATGAATCAATTGCAGTTTCTTTTCCTGACCATGAAAAATTATTTCTTCTGTCCTGTCTTATAATTTAATGTATTGTAGTAAATTAAACCTGTTGTTGAGAAGACTAAAATAATAAGCTAATAATTCTTTTCAGACTTGTTATCAGATTAAAGAAAATAAGGAAATAGCACAGTGTATTCATCTGATGGGCTCCTTCCCAGGCTGAGAGGCTAAGTGCAGCTCTAGACTAAAGGTAAAGGTGGCCTGTTTGGGATGCTCTGTTCATGAATCTAGTGCATTTTCTTCTTTCTGTGCATTTCTATACAAGTGGATAAAGGTGGAGAAGAAAAATAAAAAGCTGAAGTTGGGTTTTATATCTTGATCTGGGTCTTTCTTATGGCAAAATCCTCCGGAAGGCTATCAGATGTGTTTCTGTCTCTTCTCTGCACAAATCCGTATCATGATTATTTGTAGTCCCCCCCTCTCTGCACACTAGAATTGGGCTGGCAGGGTGTGCTCAAATAAAGCACAGGCTCATTTGGCAGGGGCTGGGAAAGAATACACATGCCGTGGAAAGGCCAGCTGGGCCCTGCCACCTGCCACTCCTGGTGGTAGTGTTTGTTTAGGCCACCCCCAACTTTGGGGGTTACTGGATGTGACAGGAGAGAAAATGAAGCCCAGAAAACTGCTTTGACATCATGAAGGTTGTGGTAGTTTACCTGGGGTATTTCTTTTGTCACTTTATGTATTCTTGAATATTTTTCCTTCTTCAAATATTCATTTCAGTGCATTTTCATTACTGTGACTTTATGAATACTCTTCAGCTATTAAAACATATTCAACAAATAGCAGTTAAAAGTTTTGCCAAAGAGTGCAAAGGAAACATCAGGCCAATAAGCAAAAAATAATGAAAACACCTCAAAATTTGTCCTCTTCCTTATAAATTTTTTGTTTTGTTTTGTTTTGTTTTTTGGATAATAAGATTTATGCTGAGAACCACTAAATTTTCTTCAGTTTGTCTGGAAAGGCCTTTATGAGACAATTCAAGAAATGCGGCTTAGCTGCTGGAGACCTGTATTTTGAAACTTACTTGACACAATTCATGTTCATAGTTCATTTGATCATTTCAATAAAGTCAAGGGAAACCTCAGCAATGTGAATACCCTGTGGGACGGGAGATCCTTCTGAAAACCCCTCAACTCTGAGCTGATACTTATGATTGGAATCCCATATTTTTCTTGAGCTCTAGATACAAGTATCACACAATTCCTTTTTTAATATAATAGAGTCTTCTAATGTAAGATTAGAAAAATATTAAACAGAGAAAACTATTTTTAGTGTTCTTAGCACCTGAGGGCTAAGCTTTGAAATGTAGATGCATTGTCCACTGTCCTTTCTCTTTCTTGCTTATGGAATGAAGAATAAAACTTTTCTCTCTTTTCTAGAAATTTCATTAATATGAGAAAGTTCAAAAAATGTCTTTGAGCCACATGTACAACTCTGTTACATAATTCAATCTTTGCTTAAAGAAGAATTTTAACCCAAAATTATCCCAGAGGGTTAAATGATGATTTTTAGCATTCTTTGTTTATATTTGACATGATTATTATTTTTGGAAAAGAAACCAAAGTGGAAATGTGACTTATTCTGAAACAGAGCATCAATGGGTTGCAAGCTGCGACTGGGTAGTACATGTGATTTCTACTAACTGTGGTAACGAGAAACCTTAAGAGCTCTATGACTATCAGTCTTAAAGTTTGGATTTTTAGAATCCCTGTTCTCTGAGATGTTAAAATCTTTACTTAAAAAGTCTCCATGGTCCCATCCGCTTGGGAATTTTGGTGTCAAATAAGATTAAGGTTTCTGGGCAAGGCTTTTCAGAGCCAGGACAGTGCTGATATGCCTTGCTGCTCTCCCAAGAGAGGTCTTGGTCTACATTACACCTCCCACACATGTGGCCATGTAGGGTTCTTCGCACCATAGCCCCTTGTGTTATTGCAGTTTCAGAGAATATGTTTGGGTGACAGAAATTTGTCTTTATTTTTAAACCACAGTGTGAGTTTAACTTCTATTTTACCTTTATTTTTACATTTTTATTCTGCATGCATATCCCCATCGATGTAACTTTTATTTTGATGCTTTCACTCTGTTATGGTCATTCTTACACTCAAAACTAACTTTCTGAAGAAACACAACTTGATTGTGGCAGTTTCAATTTATTCAGTTTCATGGCCTGTTCACCACCGTTGTGAACTCTAGCTACCCGTCTGTGAATCTCAACTGATGGAGCCGGGATGCATGTGAAATTCTGAATGTGGAACAGTTCTCTACTTAGTTGAAAACCAATTCTTTCACCAAGGAAGCATCCTTTTGGAAGTTTTGTTTAAGTTGCTTGTCTCCAATTCTACATCTTTGTATGTACTATGTTATTTATCAGACACCATTCTTAGGTTTTTGAACAGAGAAGGGATAAAAGCAGAGACTTGTTTAAATATAATTACGTGACTTGTTAAGTAATAGTTACATTTCCAAAGATATTTTAGAAGTTGGTAATAACATTTTGGTATTTTGGGGAGGACAAAATAAAACTTCATGGAGATAAAGTAAGCAAGAACTAATAACCATGCATTACTTTCAAAGAGTATGACAGTGTTAAGAGAATTGCCTGTAATAAATGTCCCTTTCTTTGCAGACAATATAGTCAGTAGCTTAGGAAACAAGGCTCAGTAAGAATTAATTTGGGATAACATATAAGCAAAATGACTGCCTGGTTTATGAAAAAATATGAAAAGACTGAAAAACAAAATAAATAACATGCATCTGTTGACTGTTTGCTGTGGCTCACGTGATCTCCTTGGATTTCATACCATTACCTTGCACATTTAGTTAGGTAAACACAATTCGAAAAGGCCCAAAGTCACTTCCGGAACCAGATATTTAACATTGAAAACTGAAGATCACATAATTACTAGAGTTGACGCCTTTGTGCTATGATTTTATTTTTAAGTGCTTGCTTATTGTTTCTGAACAGATGCCTCAGGTAATTCACAAATAGTTAACCTCAGTAGGTGAGCCTATATCACAGAGCATTTCCAGGTGATGCTGTTAAATAAAAACCTCCATCTTCTAGGCAGTGTTAGAAGTCACTTCCCAAAAGCAGACCAGAGAGAGACATTTAAAAGCAGGGGATTTTTTTTTTTTTTTTTTTTTTTTAGACTAGGTCTCGCTACTTTTGCCTGAGGAACCGCAGGCTCTCGTTGCCCGGGGTACCAAAGACTCAAACAATCCCCAGCCTCAGCTTCCCAGGTAGCTGGGATTACAGGCGTGCACCACCACACCCAGCTATTTTTTTTTTTTGGAACTACGTCTCGCTACGGGCCCCATGCGGGACTCGAACCGCGATCCCTAACCCCGGCTACTTTATAGGCTGAAGCTTACAGGCATGAGCCACCGTGCCCAGCCTAAAAGCAGGGGATTTATTGAGAAAGAGCTCCCAGGAGCAGGGCTTGAAGAAGATGAAGCAGAGGGAAGGAACCAAGTCAAGATGATCTCAGATACTGCCTAAGACAAAAATCAAGAGGGCTAGACAGAGGAAGAGTAATGGGCTGGGAGAATAATTTTAGGGTAAGAAGTTCCTTGAAAAGACCTTGAAGAGATGATATATCACAAGGGCCAGATGCTGTGAACCTCTTAGCTAAAAACATTTCAGCAGAGTTAACATCATTAGCAAAGGCCTATTTGGACTCCATGGTCAAGGATCAACAAGGAGACAGGTGGGACTGCAATAGAATGAGTCAGAGAAGAATAGAGGAAAATGAGGACTATGATCCAGTGTGCAGATGATGCAGGTGTGGTGAGTTGTGGAGGAAACTGGGGTGCTATCTTGAATTATTGAATGGCATCCAATTGTCTATGAGACCCTTGGTTTTCCTATTATCCACAAAAATAAAATAAAGGATTGCATGTGCTCCTAAGCCTAAAGTCCCATGATTATTAAATGATTGAATAATATATCATATCTTATTTTCTTCTGTGTCAAATGTGGGTGAATTGCTCTTAAGCCTAAAGAACAACTACCAGACCCTGTGATCTCTCCCAGGAGAAGAGGCCATTCTGGAAGGAAGCCATGATTGTTTTTAAGAGGTTAGAGCTATTTAGGAAGCAAGTTGAGCTCAGTGTTCAGAGACAAGACTATCAGAGTTAGATATGTTTAATTCTTGCCTTTAAATATGAGCTTTCACTCATCATACAAATAGGAAATCACATCCAATTGTCTAATGTCACGCTTATGTAGTAGAAAGACATGAGAAAGCAGAGCAGTGAGGGTTGCCTTATGCAGAATGTGTGGTGTGGTGAAAAGAGTAGAAGTCATTTATTACTGATACTTTTGTTGCGTAAGAGCAGTAAACCTTTGGGGAAATGAATTACTGGGCCACCTATGTAATATATGTAGGATAGAAATTAAGGGAAAGAAACTTAAAACAGATCACAAAGATGTCACCTTTTTGTGCTAGATAATACTGAGGGTAAGGATTGGGATATATCAAGATCATGACATATTTTGTAATATGATGTTTATCATTGAGCTATATTTCATACACCATAAAGTTCATCCTTTTGAAGTATAAAACTTAGGTTTTTTTTTTTAAGATATGAACAGTTGTGAGATCATCCACTATATAATTTTAAAGCAATTCCATCACTCCACAAAGAAACTCCTTAGGAAACGAAGGAAAATTAGGGGATGATATCCTTAGCTGTTCTCACCGGCATGCATTAACCCATTAATGTGAGTCCAATATAGACATTAGATACCAGGAAGAAACAACAGCCACTTTATTCATTCATTCATTCATTCATTCATTCATTCATTCATTTATAAGAAGTGATAAAATGGAGACCTGACATGGAATGTGTGTTTAGAGGCAGGCACATGGGCAAATGCAGTCTTTCCTAACCCAGATAGTGCTCCCATTACAGTGCAAGTCAAAAGTCACATGTGGAAGATGGTCTGTTCACTGATTAGAGTCTGGGAGGACAAGCTCCACTTAAAAGATGGCAGCTGGGCCTCTGCTGAGATCTTTCAGCTGGCCATACACATGGGGTAAGAGAGGGCTGCCTGACTACAAGAAGCAGCAAGTCCAGGGATCAGATGTATAGAGGCAGCCAACTGGCAGCCAGGAGCAGCGCCAGGGTGGACACATGGTAGAGAGGGAAGAGAGGCAGATTGAAACACAAGGGCCAAAGGTCAAGCAGAAGCCCTCCACCCAAAGAGTAAGAGAGTATACCACTTGGATTTTAAAGTCTTCATGGCTGCTCAGGTTCTCCTCTTGCTCCCAATAATCCCCTTTGGCAGGAGGGTTGAAGTCCTACCTTGTACCTTTGGTACCATCACTGCCTCTGAGGTTGTTAGTACATGGTCAAGGTTGCTGGGTGGGGCTGGGATGCTCAAGGAAGAGGCAGCTTTTTTGAGCAGCTCGGTGTGTATACATGGCCATCTTTTCAGTCCTCAAATAGGCAGTTTGCAACGCTGCCTTAGCCTTCACCTGTGAGAGTTACATGATCAGTCATTCTTAAGAGTCAAGAACCTTCTCAGGTCTGTCAGGGTGTTGTTACTTTTAAGCATGCACATACCTTCAAGATTCCCATGTAATATGTAGGAGTTTTTTAATGGCCCTTTTGGCATCAGTTCTCCTCATTCATTTCAGTTAGCTACAATGTTAAAAAAATGCCAACTATTGTTTTCCACAAATACCTCTTTGGAAAATATTGTTTGCACTGGTAGATGCATGAAACAGAATGAATACAAACAGGCCTATAAGCACACTTTTCCAGGGAACTGCCAGACAGATCAAATAATGATAATTCTTACAGTATGGGCTTTGCAAGAGTTTCACTACCATTTTGCCGCCTCCAGCATTTGCTATATTGCTGACTTCAACCATAAATGTTTGTCTGCTGTTTTCAAGGCTAGAGTCATGGAGATGGGCAAGAGACAGGTTAAATTGCCTCAAAATGCTATGTTCTTACTGATGCCACTTTACCTGAACAAATGCTCCTCATTTTGTTCCAATTTTCATTACTCCCAATATTCTGAAAAGGTTTATTCTGATTTTTACATTGTTTTTGTTGCTTTCCTGGAAGAGAACTTTTTCAGTGGCACTTGCTTTATCATTCCCACTAACTCTCTAGCACACCTTATTACCAGCATGTTGCATCTTTTACCTAAATATTTTTCACTAGTGTGGAACCTAATTGGAGAGACAAGAAAAACAGAGGCAAATAAACTATTTGCAGAGTTCACTCAGGAGCAATGAGAAAATGTACAACAGTGTGCACAGTTGTCTTGCAAAAATACCAAATTATTTGAGCGAAGAAATGCACAAAATACTAGTAAATAAGGCCAGGCACGGTGGCTCGTGCTTGTAAGCTTCAGCCTATGAAGCGGCCGGGGCTAGGGATCGTGGTTCGAGTCCTGCCTGGGGCCTGTAGCGAGACCTAGTTCCAAAAAAAAATAGCTGGGTGTGGTGGCGCGCGCCTGTCATCCCAGCTACCTGGGAAGCTGAGGCTGGGGATTGCTTGAGTCTGTGGTACCCCGGGCAACCAGAGCCTGCGGTTCCACAGGCAAAAATAGCAAGACCTAGTCTAAAAAAAAAAAAAAACCTAGTAAATAAATCTGGTAGTTTTACAGAATGAAAGAAATGAGAATTAAAATACTTGTAGTATAGAACGGGTGCAACAACTCAAAGGACTAGTATAGAACATGGGAGACACGTCGGAGTATATGTGTGCAATAAATATTAATTTTTATTTTATAAACTAGAATGATTAAATAAAGACTTCAATGGAAAAAATGAAAACAAAAATATTTTCTAATATTTGTGATTGTGTAGTCATACACTTTATGGATTGATAAATTATGAGGAGAAAGTCATCTACAAGTAATGGGGGATATTTTTTAATTTGTTTCTCAAATGGGTTGCTTGTCAATGTCCTTAGTATGTGATTCTCCCAGCATGAGAGCCTGATACTTGTTTGCATGAACATTTGTTAAAGACGGCCAATGTGCTGCCAACAGACAAATCAGAGAGCATTACGCTGTAACTGGTACAAACTACGAGTGGTGGGACAAAGAATGTTCTCAGAGTTCCTGGTGGGAGCTGCAGAAAGAGGCAATGCACAGGCAGTGGGGGAGAAACACTTGAAGCAAGAAGATGGGCACTGACATCTTGTTGTTGTGACGAGACAAGGTTTTGGAGTAGCAGGCTGGTCAGCATCTTGTTTAAGCTCTGCTCTTATCCATGTGGTCTAGGGGGTTACATGGACTTCAGTATTCTAAATCTCAATTACTGTGTGGGGTGGTTATATGGAATTAGCATCCCAAACTGATTTTTTTATCAAGGTGATGAAATTAAAAATTTTATTGATGTTCTTCTTGCTTTAAATTACACTAAAGTGGTCATTGTTTTAGGAATCCAAAGAAAATAATAATAAACTTTTAATAAGAAAATAATCATCTTTTGTTATCCTTACATGTCATTTAAAGAATCCATGGATAGGATGTGAGGGCGTTCTGGCTGCTACGTCTGTCACCCCATTGATAGCCAGGGTTGATTCAGCTGATCTGGCTGCCTAGGCGGGTGTCCCTTCCTCCCTTACGGCTCCATGTGCATTCTTTCTGAAGTGTGCGCTAGGTGGAAGAGGACAGCTTTCCCGGAATAGAGAGGACTCTTCTTTGGTCGAGGATATGAGTAGCTGCGCTCCCCTGCTTGAACCTCCAAACAGTTCTCAAAGAACCCATGGATAAGTCTTTGTTAATTTAGCCCTTAGGATGACGGCATGATAATTTAGCTAAATAAAAATTATTTACTTGTATAATTAAAATTCAAGTAGGATCACTATTTCCTAATTGCTTTTCAGAAAACACTTGGAATGTTTATAAGTCACTTGCTTTTTCTTGGCTCTTTGAATATCTTTTAACAAATAGCATAGCAGTAGATTAGAGAGTAGTTTTCAAATATATAGACTGTGTTAAATTAAAAGTTAATTGTACCTTTCCTTTCCACCACCATTGTCTCAATCTTAAGATGCAATCTATATCTAGTTTCAGAGTTTTTCAGGCTTAGCTTTTCTTTACCTCTATACTATGAAGTTTGCCTTTTATACCATATGAACATGCACAGAGACACACACAAAGACACACAGCCACTATCCTTTACACACATACTTTACTCTGTGTTTTGTTTTCTAAGTTAAAATACAATTGCACATACATTACTACTCTCCTTGAAAACCTTCCATGTCTCTTCTTATTACTTAGAGTAAAAGTTGGAATCTTTGTAATGATGTACAAAATCCCTACTTCCTCCCCAGCTGACCCCTCATCTGCTGTTATCTCTGGTTAGCTCATCTCTACAAGTGGTGGAGATTTTATCTTGTTTTTAGCATAAAATTTACAGGAAATATATTGTTATATTAACATTTGGCTACAGACATCATTCTTTTTAATAATGCTGTATTGTATACAATATGCTATAATTTACCTAAGCGATTTTATATTAGTGGACATTTAGCTTGTTGCCAGTAGATTTTGGAAGGGACTATAAAAAGTGTAAAATAATATTTGCACAGCTATTTGTGTAGCTTTCTATTGGAATATTTCAGAAATTATCATGCAAAAAGCTATGTGTTAGGAATTTATATTGTGAATAATTTAAAGAAAAAATAAGTCTAGAGAGTGAAAAAGATTCTTATTTTAAAATTTTCAGGAAAGAATGAAAGCTTTGCAGAATCCTGAATGGCACAGAATGGATTTTTGCTCTAACTTATAAAAAGATAATTATGGCAAATATTAAACAAGATTTAAGAAGAATCATTATATACTATTGAAAAATGAGTTAATATTTTATGAAAGTACATGCACACTATGGTGACAACTATTGAAAAAAAGTTATGATGTGTGCAAAATAAAAGATTTCTAGAAGTATGATGAATTGGAATAGATTTTTCTTTCCATTTTATTGCCCTTATTATTGAGTTCAGGAGCTGAACTGAAAGTATTCAACGACTGAAAATGGGTGGATCCATAGATTTAAGGAAAAAGGAGGAGTCACTAAAAGAATAAAGGTGAGAGATCCAGTCAAGGTTGAAGAGAGAATGAGGGGGTGAGGGGACCGTTATACCAAACACTGACACCACCCCTGCTAAGGGGACTTCTGATACCATGGAAACAGAGGAGAGAGAACATGTACAGTGTAGATACTGAAATTACTTTGAAGCAGAGAAATACTATGTTTCTCTGAAAGATTTGCTATAAAACCAGTGTTATTTCCTAAAATCTGGAAGAATTCACTGGTGCAATTGTGGATATGAGTAGTTTTTAACAGAAAAAGGTCTTTAACAATGGTTTCATTTCTTTGAAAGATATAGGGCTACTCAAAATTTCTATTTCTTTTCATATCAATTTACAACCATTACATTTATCAAGGAGTTTGTCTATGTCATTTAAATTGTCAAGTGTACTCAAAAATTATTTATAATAACTCCATCTTTTAAATGCTACACAACTGCCATCATTTGCTCTTTTCCATTTTTCTCTTATTTTTGAGTAGTAATTCTAGGGATGTATGCAAGATAACTTTTGACTTTGCTTATTTTTTTGAAGTCTGTTTTCAGGAATCATCAACATTTTAGTAACTTCCTGCACAGTTATACCATCTGTCCTTGCTATATTGTGGCAGAAAAGGAAATGTTTGGAGGAAAGAAAGGAGGGGAGTAGTCCCACAATCAGGTAAATATCTGTTCATCCAACTTCTCTGCAGCAGAAGCAACATACATCTCAGATGTACATTACATGTCAGGATGTCATGATCTACTTAACCGTCTACTTGGTTTAATTGTGAGACTTCATTTGTTCTCTGGTTCTTTTCAGATCTTAGAGATTCTCACCAGAACTTCCCAAACTTTCCACAAAGGAGAAATCGTGGAAGCGATGTCATCTAAAGTGAAAGAATCCTCACAAGTTTCAATATTTTCTTCAGTTTCACTAATAAGGTGGTTAAGAATATGGACCCCAAGTCATTTTTCCAGGGTCCTCTACTTCCCCGACTGCTACTATCTAACTGCGTGGCAACAGTATGCTCAAATGTGAATGAATGGTACATCACCTCTCATTTTATATTAATGTTACTTATTAGGAGAAAAGGAAAGAAGAGCAGCAAAAGGTCTTGTCTCATGATGCCATCAGTTTTCCCTCTGACGTCATTCCCCATGACATCCTCTAGAGCAGGTGCTGTCATTACTTTTGGGTAATATTGGGTGAGCCAATATTTTCATAGTCAGAATTCGAACACTGTTCCCAAAAGCACACAGGCGGGGTGGCAGGATGGGGAAGGTGAGTTCCTGGCAGAAGGAAGTTTACCTGAAAAGACGAAGGAGCAGACTCAGGGAGTCTTAAATTCCAATCCAACCCGAGCCTCTGATCCCCTCCAGAGAAACAGAAGAGAGATGGCAGAGAGCAGAGAGGATGATCACTTACTGCCTGCAGACTTGAAACTCCTACCCTGTGAAGTCAACTCCTACCTCTCTCTCCACATACTCATACTGGAGTCTAAACCACTCAGTTTAACATTCTGGAATTTTGCTTCATTCGAATGTTTTGCTCAGACTGCAAATTCATTTTCCTGGAGCTGGACAAATTTGTCCTGCCAAGGTACCTCAGTGCCCTAGGTACAGGGGAAAGGCTGCCCTCTGCCACAGTGAGTCATGGCCTGCAAACAGCAGGTGGGCATCTGGATGACCCTCGCAGCTTACTTCCTTGCCCAAAGGCCTACCTTTCCTGCAATAAACTGGTACATTTTTGAGATCAAAGGCGTTTTATGAGATCTTAGAAGTTTACAGTTTTAGATTAAATCAGATTAAGCACTAAGAACTCGATTTACTGTTTTCAAGAGAATTCGTACGTGCGACTTATAAATTTTGGAACAAGGCAGCCACTGATTCCAGCAGAACCGATCTACTAGAAAGTCCCTATGAAACCTTTCTCCCTGGTGAGCTATGGAAAATATTTGCTGCCCACAGTCTGGGGTGACAGCAAACATTCCTGCGCAGGCCTGGTGTCGGGGCGCTGTGGTGTGGCACAGCTGCGGCCACGTTGGTTGGTCTCTGACTTGCGGCCTGTCACAGGCTGTTTACCTGCAAATGAATCTGAAAGGCCACAGGGCTGGACTTGTGTCTCACGGGCAGATGAAAATGTGCACAGCTATTTTAGAGCCCAGAGCTGTACATCATGTCCACAGCCTGCCTTTCGCGAGGACAAACACGGCTCACCTAACAAGGGACATTCTCCAAACAAACTCCGTTACACTTCAAGAGTTGCTTTCAGACTGAAAAGAAAAAGGGACAAAAGGGATTTACATGTGTTGATGGTACATGGAAGCCCGGTACAGCAGCAGAGACCAGTCATCTGCACATTCCTGTCCCTGTGGGGGTGGCTTCAAAAGATAACTTGGTGGGAATATGCAAGTGCATACATGTCCATTCACATCCATGCTCATGTTCTACACACACAGAGAGATACAAAATCACAGGTGTTCACATGTTCATCCCACACAGATGTACACATGAAACTAAAGACACTGATAAATACATGCACATGGTCAAGTACATGGAGGACACAAAAATATACACACTTGCACACATGTTCACATGTGCACATTCATTCAGATCAGTTATCAATACCAGCACACACCCATACTCACACTTAACTCACAGACGTACACACACTCATACTAACCTTCATACATATGGGTGCACACACATTCATACATCAAGCATGCCTGCACATTCACTTACTCATCTGTCCATGCCATCCCTTCACATATAATATACACTCCCTCCAAGTTCTTGCAAGCATATACACATTCATTCACACACAGATTCAGCTCACAGCCTCCCTCACACACATGATTCATACTCAAAGGCACCAGTGCCATGTCTCTAGCTCCTCTGAACAGTTTAGAAAGCATCTTATCTCCAGTTCCGCAGACAGTTTCTGCCTGGGAGCCCAGCTCAGGCCCTGCTGGCCTCCTGTGTCCATTATAGCCGGTAGGAGTTTGGGACAAAAATTTTGGGAGCTTCCCCCCCCCATGTATTCATGTGAGTTATGCGTTGCATTTACAATGACTTCTGGGGTGTCTTTGAAGACAACTCAGGGGCGGTGGGTGAATTCTCTTTGGTCGGTTGAATTTTCACGGTCAGGTTCATTGACTTCAGAAGTTAATGAGCAATTTGAATTTTTCCTGTTTGATTACCTGTATTTTGTCAGCTGAAGTTTATATTATGCAAATGACTTACCTCTCCGCATCCTTTCCCCTTACCCAGGTGTTTTCATGCATTGCCTAATTCACGGCCCATAAAATAGCTTGTTGAACCAGTCATCGCTGTGCCTTGAGCTTGTATTATCTTGAAAATCACAGCTCTGCAAAAGACAGCAGGAGTCCGCATGCAGACAGCTCCAGTCCACCATGTTATGATGTACAGACGGCAGGGTAGGGTTTGCCTGTATTAACTGAAAAATATGTGTTTTGGGAGATGTAAATTCTCATTTCTACACAAGATATTACAATGATTTCTTTTAAATATACAAGTAGTATTAATAAAAACTGTATCATAAATTAAAATTTAATAACATTAATACTTTCTTGTCAACCAGTCAAATTATTTATAATTCTTTCAGTAGTTATTCATATGACTATATAATAAGGCCAGTGGAGCTTTATAAACAATCTGTATTAAAATTCTCCCCTGAATTCCTGGTTCTAACTCTCATTCTTTAGAACAATCAGGTACCTTCCATGGTAATAATAATGTCATTTGAACAGGTGTTAAGTGAAAAAACTCAGAAAGGGGAGTCAGGTTTTCTATGTGTGGTAAAATACATGCAATGTAAAACTTACCACCTTAGCTATTTTTAAGTGTACAGTGCAGTGGCACTAAGTATATTGACATTATTGTGCAATCATCACCACCATTCATTTCTAGAACTTTTTCATGTTGCAAAGCTGAAAATCTGTCCCTATGAACACTAACACCCTACATGCCCTCCCTCAACTCCTGTCTGCCACCCCTCTACCTTCTGTGTCTGGGAATCTGAATACTCTAGTGCTCTGTCTGTCACTCAGTATTTGTCTTATTGTAACTGGCTTATTGCACTTTGCATCATGTCCTCAAGGCTTATTGATGAGGCAAAGTGTGTCAGGATGCCCTTTCCTTTGATAGCTGAGTCATCTTCCATTATATGTTTGGATCCCAATTGACTAGCTTATCCAGCTGTGAATGGACACTGGGATGTTTTCACCCTTTGACTTCTGTGAACACTGCTGCAGTAAACATTGTGTTTCAGGGTCTTGCTCACTTCTTGTTTTATAAATACCTAAGAACTATGGATATTTTTGGTGCAACTGTACCTCATTGAATTTTGCAGAGCTTCACTTTCTTTTTCTGTCCTCACTGAGGTTATACAGTTAATAAATGTATTACGTGGCTAATAAAAGAACTTTGCTCCTAAATTCGTTCTGAGACTCAAAGAGTCATTTCAATGCCCCCCTAGGAGGACTAGAGGGCACTGGGTGCCTTTTGGTTCCCAGCCCACGTTCACCCAAGGAGTCTCAGGCAACCTGTAGATTTCCAAGGAGGTTCCCAGGAGGCAGATTCCTATAGGTCTGATCTCCATGGGCCACCAGGCACCAATTTGTGTGATTTGGATGAAAATGGAGAGTCTTTAAAAAATTTCTCCAGTTATAATTGTTCAGTGGGCTCAACAGCATGCTTGCACATATGTACACATGGATACGCACACATACTCCCCTCAACAACTGAGAGATCAATTTCTTCACAGGGAAAGGGCTCACCACACTGGTGAGGTATGTGGAGAGAGGGTCCTTGGATGCATTTTTTATAAGCCCAGTTCTTCAATTCACAAAAGAGTTGGGACTTAGAGCCAAATAGTTTCTGGTACTCTGTGGACAAGACCTCATGAAAGAAAGCAAACCTATTTCCTAAGGAAACAAAATCTACATATGCTGATAACCAAGAGGTAATCTTAATTTTTTCTGTTTTTTTTTAAAAAAAAAAAAGCAAATGCAGTAAAATCAGGAGTCTAGTATAAATGCATTAGCACCAATTTCCAAGTAAAGCATGGTTGTCCCAGGACCTTATTTTTAGCATCAGTCTGTGTCAGGAGAGCATGTGGTGGGAATTTGCAACTCTGTTGACAGGCTAATGTAACTCCCTGCACCCCATCAGTCTCCCCACGAGTATCACACACTGCCCACAGCAATGGGTGACAGCTCTGTAGTTTATACCCATCCACTGGAATGAAAAATGAAGGGACTGTGAGCTCTAATTACAAGAATATTTTTTCCCACCTTGGTCTAAGGGGTCACATTTCCACTCTATGCCTGAACAGTTAGAATAAGTGAGTGAAATGTGTGAAAACCAACTACCAACTCAGGCAAAAAAAAAAATGGTGCTTGAGGTATACTTGCAGTCATTTTTGGTTGTGTTTTCCCAGTACTCACTGGGTTAGAACAATGTCTGAAAGCAGAAGCATAATTTGTCAAAGGAAGTAAGAGGATGCACTAGAAAAGAGACTCAGAATATCTTCTAAAACTTCCAACTAGCTTTTTGGGGAGACATTCAATGATTAGAGCAAGTACTACTAGAACATAATGATGATCATACTGCCGTCGTGCCTAGGATTGCCAGGTCGGATGCATATTTTCAATACCTGCTTTAAGATTTGATGCATATAGCAAGACAATAATATTGTTTCCTCTTCATAGAGGAAACTGAGGATCGGAGAGTCTGAGGTAACACAGCCACTATATGTCAGTTTTCATGTTCCAACTTCAGTCTATTTCATCAGTAATTATGTCACCACCACCAACAATCTTGATTAAAATATTCCCTATTGCCACCCAGGCTTACAAGCATTAATTCTGTTGATTCCTTTGCACACTGGTGTTGGGTGCATTTTCCCCAAACAGGCATTTACCAGTGCTACTTGCTATTCATTGTCCTTGTGTGCATCAGTGGGACAAGTCTCAGGTTTATCCCCCACAGCCTTCCACAATAACGTCCCAGCAGAAGCTGACTTCAGCATCACACATTTCTGACATTGGGCCTTTGTTTCTCTTCCTCCTTCTGGGGAATATCTCCCTCCTTGTTACTTATTGCACCCCTTCCTGGCCTTGGGGGCTGTGCAGGATAAGGATAGTCATGGACTCCGCAGTCAGCCAGCCTGTGTTGTTTATTTGCTCTAGAATGGAAGAGACCTAGTGCTGTAAACTGGGGTTGTGGAGTTGTGAAGGAGAGATAATAAACATAAAAGATCCAAAAGATAGTTCAGGAGCCTTAAACCAGTGTTTATTTTAAAATCTGAGTCACTTCTAGTTACTGCCTTGGGCCAAGGCTCTTTTATATTAATTTGGACTCCATTCTTCAACACTGAACTCAAACTCATTGTGTCTTTTCAACTTAAATGTTCTTCCTTGCCACCCCTGCCCTGAAATTTCTGGCACTTTCTAGAGGCGATCTCCCGGAACATTCCCTTGCAGATGTTTCACTCTGTAGCAAATGGACACTGATTTCCTGAAAAACTGAAAAAGTTTTTTTTAACAGATATTATCCCTTTTTGAACATTGGGCTGGATACAGAGTGGTTTGTATAAGAACATTCTGGACGATGACGTTGGTAATACTGGACTGAGCACTTAAGAAAAGGCTGGGATCCTTTTGGGATCCCAGAATCCCAAAGCCTCCTACCCCAATACCACGTGAAAACCTACCAGACACACACCCAGCACTGACCACTGGCTGGACTGAAAGCAGGACTACGTGCCCTGATACATTTTATACCCACCCAGTGACAGCTTTCTGGTTAATGCAAGGATAGAATACATCAAAGTAGTTATTTGCTAGGCAGGGAGGGGGAGGGAGGGCTAGAGAAGATCCCTGGGGAGAAGGAGAATTTTTCCCAAGAGCCAGGAAGTACTACTAAACATGGCTTGTGGGCTGAGTAAACACTCAGCTTCCTAGGCAAGGTGTAGTCCATTGAATTTAGGAAACCATGGCTTGTAAAAGCACCAATATTCAAGAACTATTAGAAAATAAACTGTGATCTAACTATTGTCACAATGGCTAAGTGATATAGATAATAAAGGATAAAACAAACAGCATGTCTTAAAATTAATGAAATATTTATGCACTCCTACTAAAAATAAAGCAGCTTATTAAAGCAGCTAGTAAACTTGCTAAAGCAAGTAGTGAAGCTTACATTTATTTTAATAACTCATGATAATATTTTCCCTTTTTCAGTGGTGGCTAAAAATACAGCTATTTGGTATCTCAACTTTAAAAGAAGACTTCATTCTCAATAATGTTGAAACTACTAGAGAGAGTTTCTCCCTGCCTCCTTCCTCTCCAGGGGTCCCTGTGAAAAATCATTAGCTCTCAGGGAGCAGATCAAGATTCTAAAGAGGGTCCTGGAGGAGCTGCTAATTAGAGACAATCAACGAATGAGCAAGTCTATTAGTAAGTGTGGCTGCAGCAGGCAACTCTTATCTCCTTATCCTCTGAAGAGAGTATAATTTCCTCCTAAGTCACAGAATACAACAAAGTGTACTAATAAATGTTCCAAATGGGGAAGTGAAGAACATTTGACATAAACTGCTAGAAATGAAAATATTTCCTTAAACATATAACCCTGTCAGAGTTCTTCAAAACCCTTGTTTGGCTTAGTTATGACACAATTGTTAGGACATTTTAATCTCACAGTAAGATCAGAAAACCCACTTGGGTGTCTTCTGCCTCCATGACTACTTATGTGTAAGGTGAACATTCCAAAAGTGCTTTGTAAAAACAGCATAACCACTGCATTATGGAAATGCCCCTTGCAAAGCAGCACTTACAGACCACCCAGATGCCTGGGACTCCCTGGGTCTCTTCAATGAGCCATGTAAAATTTACAATGACCATTACTTGTACTTTTGTAACCTTGTGTTTGCGGTCTGAATGAACAAGTCTCAAATACTGAAATGCCTGAACAATGGACAATCAACCTATTTAGTAGAATTAGTAGTAATGTGAGCATTTGAAGACAGTCAAGAAATTGGACAGAGTTTTTTAGCAGTCTTGGCACCATGTATTTAGTGATCTTTAAGATGGTGGCACAGCAGCTTGCTTCCTGGTTCCCTAAAAAGGGTAAGCATCTTGTCTTCTTATTTCATGCCTACATCTAGACCTCTGCCTTCTACAAGAGCCTTTTTTTTTTTTGCCTCAGATAGATTCATGTTGTAAACCCAGAAGGATTTCAAGTTTTCAAAATTCTTTCCCAATATCCCATATGATTGGGGCTAAGAACCCAAAGACTGAGCTCTATGATCTGTTACCAGATTCATCCATATGTGTCTACTTTGAACTAGATAGGTCCAGAAGCAAGACATGGAGCAATTTCTCATTCTGTCTTTCTGCTTAAGGATGCTTGAACAGGTGCCCCTGGAAAGGGGGATTGTGCAATGGGGGGGAAGGATGGATATCCCCTCTCTCGATTTCAGTTGTATCTGTGTCCATCCACTGTTTCCCTGAAGGCATCAGTGGATATTTATCCTAACACCCCAAAATGATTATAAATAAAATTCAAGTTTCTTGACATTCAGTGACTTCCCGCTTTTTTTCTGAAAAGAAGGATGATTTTACTTTTTCATGTGCTAGAAAGACATGTGATAAAACAATTTGTGGGTTCTCTGAACTGAAATTCCTTGAAGGTAAAGCATTATTGACACCAGACAAAAATTCTCTTTAGCTTCACTTTGAGCAAAAGTCATCAGGCACAGAACTGATCATCTACCCCACAGAGCAACGTGAAGATTCTTCCTCAGCACTGGGACTGGCAGGTGTCTTGAAAGCAGGAGAGAACTAAACACCACTAGTCAGTGCTCAGAGTATGTAGAATGCTGACCATTAGTCTGAACATCTCCAGTGGGTCAGAATTGCCCCACCTGATCTTCAAGGCATGCGCAGGAGTGCCAGGACCTCCTGGGACTAAGGAGTGAGAAAGGCTGATATTGGGAGAGTATCGTAGCTTAAATGTTCCCCCTACTATTGTGGAGGCTGAAATGAAGCTCTTAGTAAAAGAATATCATGAATTTCTTGATTTAGTAAATGATTTTTGGCTCCTGGTACATACACCGGTGTTAGATAAAAGCAATATGAATGCTGTCACCACTCTGCAGGAGTGTGACTACTGGTGGGGGAAGAGGGGCTTTCTGAGCTGCTGCCTAAAAGAGCAGGTCAGGGCATACATGTTTGCACATCTGGACTGAGAGTCCATTTTAAATGCGTTGGGTTTCTGGGACAGTGATTTAAGGATCCCTAAGCTACCATGGACCACCTGATGTACAGAAGGAAGGCTGGGAGAGTGTTGTGGCCTCAGTTCTTGCTGGGTGGTGGCAGGCAGCCTACACCCTGCCTGCCTCACCTCAGCCCCACTTTATAAGGCACTCACTGTGAAATGCCCACTTTTACTGTGTGCAACAGTCACCCTGTTTGGCTTTAGTTACTTTCCCAATTTAATTCATAAACTGCCTCCTGCCATTGATGTTTGTGATTTAGGTTTGTTTTGTGTCAACTGAGCTGGTATCCTAGCATCTTCTCTGCTCTTGACCATTTCTAACTGGTTTTGAAAGGGCCAAATCTTCTTCCCCTGTCATCTCCAATTATAGAGGAATTGAGCCCTTTGCAAAAGGATATAAGGAAGAGACACCACAGGACACCCCGAGTGGCACGTTAGTCTTCCCTTCCAAGGCACTTGGTGTGCCTTGGAGAAGGAAACACTTTCCACGGATACTGCTGCTACTGCCATACTGAGAGTGAATCCCTATTTTATACTGTTTATGAGGCATTAGCATGACACACAGCTGAAGCCTCTGGCCAGGTACTTTCCAATCACTGGAACCTGCAGAGGCCTTCAACTAGAGGGCCTCAGCTGGCACCACCCAGTGAAAGCATCCTCAGGACTTCGCTGGCAGCTGGGCAGCAGAGCTAGGGGCCCCTTGGGTTCCAACATTATCACCTCATCAGCTCCCTGGGGTCTCGAACAAACACAGCCTTCCTACTCAAGGAAATAATGCCCCTCTTGTGATGCAAAGCCCCCTGGGGGGACCACAGAGGAGCTTCCTGGCCTCACTTTGAGCACAGGTGTCCCCAACTTCTCCTGCAAAGTGGCAGGACCAGGTGGACTTGACTGGGTTCAGGTGGGCAAACAGTCCCTCCGAAGGGAGAGACACATGGTGGGTGTGTATTCACCCCTCAGGAAGTGTCCAGGTTCCATGCTGCTCTGTGGCATAGAGATGCAGATTTTCTCTCAGTTTCATGATTTCAAAGCCAGACTTGGGTGGAGACTTTTCAGTTTCACACCAGGGACTCATTCCTTCCAGAAGGAAAGACTTCCATTGGACTTTTTTAGGGAGGTGGGTTTAAACTCTGCTGTTTTTTTTTAATGAAAGTCTCTTTTTTGGTGGTGTGTGTGGGAGTTCTAACAGTTTTGGTGATCACATGCCAGCAGCAGTCGCTCCTGTCATTCAAGTGCAATTCCTGATTCCTTAGTGGCTTGGCCTACCATTACATGTGTTTGAAGATTACTGCATTTGCCCTTCTATATACATACACACACATATATGAATATATGTATACATATATGTATACATTCACAAATTCACAATAAACATGTATCTATACATATATTCTTAAAATAGATACATTCTTTTTTTTTTTTGAGCCTAGGTTTTGACATTTTTGCCTGTGGAACAGCAGGCTCATGTTGCTCAGGGTACTACAGATTCAAGTAATCCCCAGCCTCAGCTTCCCAGGTAGCTGGGATTACAGGTGCGTACCACCAGACCCAGCTAATTTTTTAGGACTAGGTCTCGTTATGTTGCCCCAGCGGGACTCAAACCGTGATCTCTGGTACCTGCCACAGTTTCCTAGGCTGCCACTTACAGGCACACACCACCAAGCCCGGCAAAATTCACTCTTTAAAAGACAAAATGAAACAAAAATTCTTCTACATCATGCCACTATTCAGAAACTTCTGGTCTTCAATCTGATATATGAAAATCAAATTAAAACTGGTTTCCCAATTGGACTAAGACATGCAAAAAAATGGACCAAGAAAATTCCCTCATACCTTGTACAAAAACCAATGCAAAATGGATTAAAGACTTAGATGTCATACCTGAAACCATGAACATACATAGAGGAAAACTTGGGCAAAACCCTCAATGAAATACAATTCAGAAATCCTTTGTGGACACATCTACAGATGGCAAAAAAATGAAGGAAAACATAAACAAATGGCACTACATCAAACTGAAAAGTTTCTGTACAGCAAAAGAGACAACAGAAAAAACAAAATGAAGGCAACCAAATGGGAAAAAATGTTTGCCCTCCACAAGAGTGATAAGGGTTTAATAATGAAGATCCACAAGGAACTCATACAACTAAACAAAAACAAAACAAGAAGTCCAATCAAAAACTGGAGAGAAGAACTAAAAAGAAGTCTTTGAAGAAGTCTTCAGAGAAGAAATACAAATGGCCAACAGGCATATGAAAAATTGCTCAACATCACCAGCAATCAGGGAAATGCAAATCAAAACCACAATGAGATACCACCTTACACCAGTAAGAACGGCCCACATCAAAAAAAAAACAAAAAACAAACAAACAGGCAACAACAAGAGCTGGCATGGATGCAGAGAGAAAGGAACACTCTTACACTGCTGGTGGAAATGTAAACTAGTCCAGTCACTATGGGAAGCAGTGTAGAAGACCCTCAAACTAATGAAAACGTAACTAACATTTGACCCAGCAATTGCTCTTCTGGGATTCTACCCAAAGGAGACCTCAATGTGGGTACAAAGGGACACCTGTGCTCAGATGTTTATTGCAGCACTATTTATAATTGCAAGGACCTGGAAACAACCCAAATGTCCCAAAACAGATGAATGGATGAAAAAGATGTGGTATATATATATATATATATATATATATATATATGTGGTATACATATATGTGGTATATATATATATATGGTGTATATATATACATATATATACAATATATATACATATATAAACAATGGAATATATACAATATATATACATATATATATATACAATGGAATATATATATACCACATATACATATATATATATATATATATATACAATGGAATATTACTCATCAATTTAAAATGACAAATTTGATGATTTTATGGTAACATGGGTGTATCTAGAAGAAATCATATTGGCAGAAACAAGTCAGAAAGAAAAAGACAGAAACTAAATGGTTTCACTAATATATGGGTAACCAAATGAAAGTACACAATGGGAAGGAGGGACCAGCAGGAGTGGCCAGGGAGGAGAGATGTTGGGTAACCCCGGGGGGGAATTACAATGATGTGAAATACATATATAAATAAATTTTTTATATAATAAAAAATAAAACTGGTTTCCCCAGTAATACCTATTCAGCCTGCAGGTCCTCCTCCAACTTCACTACTTCAAAAAAGTTGCCCCTCAGTCTGGCCCACCCACAAGGTCCACTTCTCCTGCCCTGCACACACATGTACACATGTATATCACACAAGAGCTGAGAGGTGGGGTTTGCCTGATGTTGGTTCTTCATGTTCAAATCAACATTGCACACAGGGCGCCTTTTGTGTTTGAACCCTTCTGTTCACATTTTAAAATGACTTTCCATAGGAATCTTTTCTATTATCAGGTTGACACATGCTACTCCTTGATTCCTGATTTCCACACCAAAATAGCCAATTTTTATGCAATTTCAAAATTCAACTTGTCTTACTCTTTGTGTAGCCTTTTTGAATAACTATAACTTGTGATTTTATTTTCACACTTTTCCAAGTATCTGTTTTATTGTTCAATGATGTTTTCAAATAACTTTTTACTCTTACATCTGTTAATGTGTATTAGAAATCATATTGACATATGTGCATATAACTCAGGATAATAAACAATTAAAAGCTTTCAGATTCTGCATTAGTCACAATTTTTTAGTGAATGTATTGCCTCAGTTCCAATGTCAATTCAATTCCAATACAGGTTCCTAGTAGGAAAATGTGTTTTTTTTTTTTTTTCCTTTAAGACTATTAGTTCTTTGCACTGCTTTGGGACTATATTATAAACTAGTGTTCAAATCCACTCATGCTGTGGTTTTATAAAAGGAAAGGATTTTTGCTAGCAGTCAGATTTCCTACCAAAACTCCTTATTAACTAGAAGTCACTGAATCTTCTAATCTGGATGTGGCACTATCCATAAATATGCTATAGTTTTCATTCATTGGTGACAAGCTGTGAGAAATGACTACATCTCCCAGCCTCCCTTGTGGTTAGAAGTGATCATGTGACCAAATTCCACTAATGAAATGGGGCAGAGAGAATGAACACCATTTTCAGGCTTGTTCCATAAAACTCTGTCATGTACAAGTAACTTTCACTTTTCTTAGTGCTGGATGGTTGTCAACACCCAGAAAATTTCATATTGATGGTGACTGAACCACTGAGTAGAGCAGAGCACCTTTCCCACTTCTCTACCACCAATCAAAATAACCCTGTTGAGCTTCACCTGAGAGGAAAATAATCTCTGATCATTCTATAACAGTGCTACAGCAGCTGATTCTTGTCCTATATGACAAGCCCTGCAGACCCTAGAGGCACAGCTACTAGAAACTAGTACTAATTCAAAATATTAAAAGAACTTTGTTTCATATTGTCTGATAGAATTTCTTGCCTTTTGTTGTAACTGGTGAACAACATTTCAGAATATCAGAAAAATACAGATTCTTATATCTATAGATTTCATATCTATAGATTTTGCTAATCATAATAGCCCAATCTTCCCATATTTAGCCTGAGGTGAAACTCTTGTGGTAGCAATTTTAAATGACAGGAAGTGTTATTTATGTGTGTGCAATTTCTTTTAGCTATCAAAGAAAAAGAAGAAATTTTTACTTTCCCAATTCAACAGCTAAGATGCTTTAACCTGTAGCTGGTATGATGTTATTTCCAACCATTGTTACCTCAATTCATTTGAACTCCTTGCTTCTCTCCACTTCAAATTTTCTACTACAATTAAGGATAGAATCAGAGAGAGGAGGACATGAGTCTGAGAAGGAAATCCTATTAATTTTGGGTCTGTGTAGCCCTAGAAAATTGCCTCTCTGTTGGCCCTTTAGTTGATGTGAAAACTTAAGATCTGCTTGGTTTTTTTCCCCCAGTAAGGATTTACTTAACATAACATAACAGTGGTGATGCTACTAGGCAATCCAATGGAAGTCCAATGGAAACTCTGGACAGAATTGTCAATCAACAAACATGTTCCCAAACCCTGAATGAGCAAGACAAGATGCTAAGACCATAAAGAGTTTCTGAAGATGTCAGTCAATTGGATTCTTAATTTGAGGAATTTAAGGAGAATACAATCAGACTGAAACAGACAAAGGAGTTATTTAGATGATTAATGAGGCAGTTTTTGCTATACAAAAAAAAAAAAAAAAGCTTTGGGCAACAAATAGTACTTATCAGGTTCATTGTGTCCCTGTGCCTGAGCAGTTCTGGTGTGAGTCAGCTAAACTATAGCTGGGTTGCCCAGGACAGCCTCAGTCCTATGCCTGACCTAATGTCACCTGTGATAAGAGCCATGTAGCTCTCAGTTTCCAGTGAGCCAACCCAGTTTCCATCCCTTCATGATAGAAATATTCTGAGCATCAAAAGAAGCCAAGTTGCATAAAATGCAATCAACAGAGAGAAAATGTAACCTACAGAATGGAAGATAATTTAAGTCATATATTTGATAAAGGGTTAATATTGAGAACATGTGAAGAAGTCTTACAAGTCAACACTTGAAATGTAAACAGTGTAATTTAAAAGGGGGAAGAATTTAAAAAGACACTTTCCAAAAAAAGATATGCAAATGCTACTAAGTATATGAAAAGGTGCTTCATGTCACTAGTCACTTGGAAAAGACAGATCAAGGCTACAAATACATATCACCTCACATCTTCTAGGATAGCTTCTATCAAAAACAAAACAAAATGAAACAGAAAATAGCAAGTATTGCTAAGAAGGCAGAGATGGCATGGGCACTCCAGATAGAATGGAAACTATGTAGCTAATGTGGAAAAGAGTAGGTAGGTCTTCAAAAATTAAAAGTGGAATTACTACATGATTCAAAAACCCTACTTTTGTGTATAACCTAAAATCTTTGAAAACAGGAACTCAGAAAGATGTCTGTACACTCATATTCACAGCAGCATTGTTCCTTAAAGCTAAAAAGGGGAAACTACACAAGGTGAATAGACAACACAACTCGAGGCTCACCTGCACTGGGATATTAGTCAATCTAAAAAGGAATAGAGTTCTGATACTGCTACAGTGCAGAGGAATCCTGAAGTCACTATGCTCAGGGAAGTAAGTCAGACACATAGAGACACATACTGTTTGGTTCCACTGATAAGATCTACTAAGAGTTGTCAACTCAGAGTAAGAAAAAGCAGAATGTGACCAAGATGCACTAATGAAATGGGAACTGAAGGAATGGGAGAAGGGAAATAGAAAATATAATGGTTACAGAATTTCAGTTTTGCAGGACAATAAAGTTCTGGAGATTGTCAGTGTACTTAATGTAACTGTATTGAATAAACTATACAGTTTAAGGTGGTTGACATAGCACCTTTTCTGTTGCATGTGCTTTAGCACAATTGAAAAAAGAAACGCAAAGATGCAAGGCACAAGCACATCATCCAGTCCACATTTGGCACTCAGAGACTGCAATGGACTCCACCTCACATTTTTATCTTTCTGATCACCAAATGGGCTTCCAGATACTACACTTAGGGGGACTTAGATGGCATGAGGTTGTAGGGTCCACCCTGTCACAGGGGCTGGGAATCTGTCTGAGAGGGTACAGTTTATGTATCCCCTAAGGCAGAGGAAGGCTATAGCTCAGACCCATCCCCCCCACAAGTGTCAAGACTTCACCTCTTTGTGGGAGAAGCATCAGATTGCAATGGGCTGAATGCAGGACTCTGAGGGTTTATGGGGCCATTTTTATAAATCATCAGCCATGCATGCTAGGACTTGCAGAAGGCGGGGGGAGGGGGGGGAAGACATGGCAGGGAGGAATATCAGCTCTGCTTTGAAGGTGGCAGAATTTTAACAGAGAGGAATGAGGTAAGTGGAGGCAGCCTACTGCAGGTCTAGAGGAGAAAGCTGGAAATCTGGAAGGAACAACTTTAGTGCCACTGTCACATCAGGGTGGTGTCAAGGAGGTAGGAAAGCAATGCTGGAAGGTGATAGCCTCAACAGGCTTTTAACCTCAGCACAGGAACCTGCAGTTCCCAAACTGCAAGACTCTGGGTACCATAAAGATTTTTAAAAAGGATTTAGTGATAACCAACCTCAAGCCTTTGTAATGGCTTAAGCTTACTTTACTATAAGATGTCATAAATTATTGGGATCTTTTGTGTAAACCACATTAAAGTGGCAAGAAATGTTCTCAGAGGGTGGGTGGGGGCAGTTCCTATCATTTCTCAAAGCAAAAATTAGAAAAACTTTATAAGGTCAGGTATGTCCTCTGGTTTGTTGATAATTCTTGCCAAAATGTACATTTGCAATGGAAATAATATTTAGACCTTGTAAATTCCCAAATTATAAACTCTTTTCTATAGATTGGGTTAGTTGGTCTAGCACCTGACCTTGAGATTATGAAGCTATCAAGGACCTGGTCAGGACCTGGACACTTTGACTTGGACTACAGAGGTCCTGGGTGAATGGGTGGGTGGCCACCTGGGACCATCTCCTCTTGTTATGCGTGGAGGACCAAGAGAAGCCAGTGTTGACCTTGTGCTCTCCAGAAGAATATGATTCTTTCAGGCCAGAGACTGAACTTTCTATCTCCCTCATGCTCCTGCCCCAAGCTCTTAAGATAATGTACTTCAAAAGAGTGACTCTTAAGAGACACTCTACCAACCTGGCCAGAGATTCTTTGGAGAACATAATAGCAGTGGTTACTCTTCTTAGAGCAATTAACATACATGTTGCCTCCTATTTAAAGGGGTATTTGGTTTTCCCTAATAACTCATCCTTAGACAAGAGACAGGCAGTGCCCACAGGAGCTACAGGTAGAGGACTTTGGATTAAATACACAGGCACAGCAGAAATTGGGTGGGGCTTAGCTCCACAAGGTGAGACCTAAAGATAAGAGGGTGATGGAGATGCCCATCCTGGACACCAGCCCCTCTTCTAAGCCCCAACATACCACCCATCTGAGCTCAGGTAGCTTATAACCCCCTTCTCCTCACCTACCACCCTCTGTGGACAAGAGTTTGAAAAACTCTTGAATTGCTGAGTGCCTCCTTGAGAAAGTTCCCCTTACCTTGATGTTAGTAGGATAGAGTTGCTCATTGAAATACCTTGACTCTGGTTTTAATAAGGATCAATTCATCACCAGCTTGCTTCTCCTATGCAATTCAGGTCATTCACCCTGCAAATGGCTAAAAGATAAACCCTCTTTGAATAAATATAATTTAATACTCTTTCTACACCTAAACATAATGAACTCAAGAGCACCAAATACCCAGCTAGTGCTCAAGCCATTTCCAATTGCCTCATATAGGTTGTAATTTTGTTACAAGGGCTTTGAACTAGGATCCAAATTATATCTATATATTGCAATAAGTGTGGCTGGTGTTTGGAGGGAGGACTTAACAGGTTCTAGACCATGAGACAGGCTCTATAACTTGCTCTAGAATAATGAGATAATATGCTTTTGTTATTTAAGTCAACTTATTTGTGATACTTTCTTAAAGTCACTGTAGCTAATGCAATAATAATGATGATAATTTTACTATGGCAAGATTGTAGATACAGAGGAGTGAATATTTAGGGCAAACAATACAATCTACCAAAGTGATAAGAGATTTATAGCAACACAACAGTAGCTCTAACGGCATAAAAAAATGTTTTAAGTGCTTAGCACACTTCAGATCCTAGAATGTATTGAGTTGTGAACTACACTAATCCTCCACTCTGCCCCACCAGAGAAGAATTCCTGTTTCCATTTCATGGTACCTCAAAGAGGAAATGAGACTCCATGTGGATCCTAAACACCTCTAAATCACATGGTTATTAAGTGACAGCGTGTGGATCAAGATTTGGAAGCTAGAGTCTGTTTCCAAAGCCAAATCTACATCAAAATCCTACTGCTCTTTCACAAATTTCACTCAGATGTTGGCTCCTCCAAGAAAGACTGACACTGTTTTATGCCTTCTCATCTTAGCTTAAGTGACATGGAGGGTGTAAAATTTCATCCCAGATCTGGCTGCACTCTACCATTCTTGGGTGTTTTATAAGCCATGAGTCTAATAGATTTTCACTACAGATAAATGGTTAATAGACCTAAATCTACAGACACAATATTGTAAGTCTAAGAGAGAGTCCACTGCCTTTCACATCTGATGCTATTTATGAAATGAAGAAGTCCTTTTTATGAGATTGGAAATGTCAACTATTTTTATTGCCCCAATGTTACAGGATGAGCCTGGAATAGCTAAACATGAGCAGTGTGATTGGCAGACCACCACACAGCCCTGGCATTCGGCAAAGGCTAGTTCTTTCAGACTTCTGGTCCCCTGAAATGGAAAATACTTCCTCACAGGCAAGAGTATTACCATCTTTTGTTTAAATGAGATTTAAGTTACACCCTTGAGAGAATACTAGCACAGTCAAAATTTATTGGGCCCACCTGGTGATTCTGAACATTTTATTTGGACAAGTTGCATACTTTCTGAACTTATGCTCTTGAAAAATTCTTTTAGAAATGTCAAGGTGACTGGTGTATTAAAAAAATGAACCAGAGCAAACAAGAATGACATTCTTTTAATTCTTTTCCAGCTAGGTCATTTTCTCCTAAACACTAGCTTTGTGTGCCACCATCTTCCCTGCCTGACCTCCAGCCTACACACAGGTCCATGCTTCAGGGAAATTGTAAAATAGGTGAGGTTTTTAAACCATTTGACCCAGATGCCTCTTGACCTTTTCTCACCAAGACTCCAGCTGATGCTCAAATTTAAAGTTAGAAAATGGGAAGACATACTTCTGGACACTTATCTGCACTATGCCGTCTAAGAATACAGTGATAATACAGATGTCACCAATGGTGGCATCACACACTGGTCACTGGAAAAGAAGTGATCGGGTGGGAATGTCCACTTAGCTTTAATTTATCTCACCAACCATGGTAAGTTCTTCCTCTTCCCACAGTCATCGTATTTCCAAACAGCGGTTGTCTAAGTAAGACATATCATTTTGTGTTTAGGTTTAGAATCTGGTTCTGGCATGGTTTTTCCAATGAGAGTAACATGTTGATAAAGTGATATTTTGCTTAATTTTTGTGAGGTTGAATCATATACATTGGTCACCATTTGCTACTATTTTGATCTATAGAAATAATTATCTATATGATACAACATAAAGAATTGCTGACTTCCATGATCCTGAAGATGAAAAATAAGTCTGAGTTTCCCAGAACATAAATTTGTTTTCTGCATATACAGTGTTATTTCCCCCATGCCTAGCAAAGTCAGTGCTGTTACAGGATATGAAGGAAAACACCTGTCTTAAGAAAGTTTTCTTTTTCTTTTTGAATATTGTGTTTTGTAGTGCACTGTTAAATAGATTGAGTCATCAAAATAATGGGACGATAGTACAGATAACTTCATTACTGAAAGGAAAATTTTGAAAAAAAATAATAACACTATAACCAATGCCAGTACATACATGATTCTGAATAAGTGAGACAAAAGAGTACACACACACACTTTCATTTTTTAAAAATAATTAAAAAATTTTTGTGGGAAGAAAGCAAGTTACATAGATTGGTATACATATTACAATACCATAATTATGAAATTATAACCATGCAAAATAATATGTTATTTACTGACGACACACACTTTCTATTATTTGATTCCATGTACACATCTCTATTATTTCTATTATTTGATTCCATGTACACATCTCCATTTCCCTAGACACCATCCATTTTGGTAAATTTCTGTTAATAATTTGAATTTACCGGTCTTAACATTTGTTGTTAGCTGTTTTATTCATGTATGTGTACCTTTGTTTGGATGTCACCCATTGTTTAGAACATTATGTCATTAGATATAATGATGTAGATATATTCTTATATTTATGGTTGTACAGGTATAAATGATATAACAGCAACTCCATGAAATTTTTCCTTTATGTGTTTGGTAAGCATGATTGAAGAATTCAAAACATAGAACTCACCTCTGATTACCCTATTTTGGGTCCCAACAAGGTGGAAATAGCTGGGTTAGTAAAATATGTCAGCATCATAGAAGAGGCCAAGGCCAAATCCTCCCCCAGCAGTAATAGACAAGACCACTCCTGTCCTAGAGGGCATCTTACATGTTGGGGCTTCTGACAGGTGAGGAAGCGTGTTCTCATGTCCTGCTTCTGGCACTGGACAGAGAGGTTCAGTCCCTTGTATGGGGGTCACCTGCAATCTGTCTGGAAGGACCCAGTGATCAGAGGCCAGCTATACTACAGAGTGCCTTAGGCTTCATTTTCTGAAATGGGAAACGCCCCACCACCACCTTCCTGCCTCTGCCTCCTCCCCCCACACCCCTCCCCACATACACACATACCCACAACCCTTACATATGACTTACCTGGGAAAGTCAAGTGCTTTTTGCCCTTGGCCAACAGGGAGTTCATCCTCACCCCGCATTTCATGGACCATGCTTTCATTTGATGAGGTCAGGAATGCAACAGCCCTTTTCCAAGAAAATAGAAACTGAGCAATTAGTGGGTTAAGTGAAAACCTCAAGGACCATTTTTGTAAATAAAGTTTTATTGGTATTAATAATGTCCATTTGTCTTCATTTTGTCTGCGACTCTTTTCCTGGTGTCAGGAACTCATCACAGAGTTCATTGTTTATAATGGAGAGCTATTGCCTGCAAAGCCTAAACAGTTTACTTCCTGATCTTTCACAGAAAAGTTTGCCAGTCCCTGCATTATAGAAATAAAAGGAAAGTATGTTCTTTCTAGGACACCCTGGTGGGGGTGGGGGTGGGCAGACAATACTGATCACAGTGCATTTCATTCCTGCTATAGCTCCCAGGATGTGAAGCACCTGGAAAATTTTAGCTCTTCTTGTTAAGTAACTTCCAGGTCTGAGAACCAAGTGGTAATGCTTTCTTTGCAAAAGGAATGAGTGTCTGCTTTGCCATAAAGATTATGAGCTGGACACCTTCACAGGTTTTGGGATTCAATGGTGTAGTTCAGATTCCTCCTGCACCCTTGATCAGTGAATCAGGCAAGACACTGACTCTTTCCTTTAAGACTTGTTTCATTCTATGAAAGACAAGATTAAGAAAAATGTATCTTTCATAAGGGTTTTATGAAGAAATTAGGTGTGAAGAGGAAAACACTTAGGATCTGACCTTGTATTTACTAAATGTTCAGTAGATAAGATGGTTGCTGAATTGAGGGAAGGTGGGGAGGCCACTGCCACCATTGAGGAAAGGTGGAGAGACCACTGCCACCATCAGAAGGGTGGCTGAAAGTAAAAGAGGGAAGGCAACTCCCTCCCCACCCCCACCACACCCTCAACTTTTCGCTGAGCTAGTCTGATACTCCAAGTTGATAACTGCAGGAATATTTGTTGAGTAGTGTTTGCTGTATGTGCTCATTCTTTCTTTTCTTTTCTTTTTTTTTTTTTTTTTTTTTTTTTTTTTTTTTTTTTTTTTTTTTTTTTTTTTTTTTTTTTTTTTTTGAGACTAGGTCTCGTTATTTTTGCCCATGGAACCGCAGACTCACGTTGCCCTGGGGTACCATGAACTCAAGCAATCCCCAGCCTCAGCTTCCCAGATATCTGGGATTACAGGCGCATGCCACCACGCCCAGCTATTTTTTGCGACTAGGTCTCACTACGTCGCCACGAGTGGGACTCAAACCACAATCCCCGGTCCCCACCGCGGCTTCCTAGGTTGCCACTTACAGGCATGTACCACCGTTCCCCGCCCTGTGTGTGCTCATTCTTTATAGGCTGTATTCCTTCCACTTGCTGCTCACAGCCTTCTTGTTAGATAAGAATCTTCATTCACTCCTATTTTACAGATAGGGAAATATTTCTGGGAGAGGATTGGGTTGGAGGTGTTGGAAAGTAAGCCTGTCCTGGGTGAACTCATGTAGATTTCAGTCCACACCCTGAACTACTTTCACACAGCGCTGTTCAGCAGGTTCCCTTGGAAGAAATGTAACTGTTTGGATCCTGAGATTACAGGAGTCCTGGGGGAGTTCAGGTAGAAGGTGCCTCCTAAGTCCTGTTCTCCATCTCCTTACCCAGGTTAAGTGGGAGCCATCCTGCTTGCCCTCTTCTCCTGAGTCCAGCATAGCAATGCGGCCATCTAGTGGACAAATGCAGGAATTTTCAACAAGTGAGTCAGAAAAGCAACTCAGTCAGGAGGCTCCTTGCCTCTAGAGCCACGCTAGTGCCAGCTCACCAAGACACATGGTTGACGAAATGTAAAGTCATTGACCTTGCAGATTCTGGGAGTGGACATGTTTTCAAAGGTACTAGGGAAAGTGGACTTTTTCAGTGACCACCACTCCCCCCTCCTCACCAGGTATCCATCCTTTCAGAGCCTGGGTGGCAGCAACAGAGGCAATTTTGTCCCCCAAGAGACAGGTGACAAAGTCTGAAGATATCTTTGATTGTCAACTTGAAGATGCCACTGACATCTAGTGAGCAGAGATCAGAGATGCTGTTAAACACTCTTAAGAAGCAGTCAAGATCATGTGCTTGCACACAACAGCCCCCATGTCATCCAGACTCAGGAGTCAATGATACCACCTGTGTGGATGCCCACAAGGGGCATGCTGAATGGTAGGCTCTGTACATGCTCAGTTCTGTGAGTATTGTCCCTCCTGCCTGCATGATCCTCCCCACCCTCTTCACTCGCTTATCTCATATTTTCTTTCAAATCTCAGTCATGGGCATGTCTGCCGGAAGTTGCCTGCTTGCCTCCATCTCCTCATCTTAATTTCCCCACAGGTAGACCTGAGAGCAAGAATTTGGGGGAAGAGGGTTACTTAGGAGGTGGTCCTAACATACCCTTGCAGGGGAATGGTGCAGAGAAAATAGATGGTGGATGGGGGCAATGTAGGGTGATGACGGAGCATTTACAACTTTGAGCAGCTGGGTTGCATTTCTGGGGATTCGAGCTATGTAAGTTTCCAAACTCTCCTTTTCCCTCTAGAGGAAACAGATTTGTCCTCTAGGTCTGTCAGATTGGAAGCTGCTCCTGGGCTACCCCTAGCCCTACAACCTGCCTGTGCCAGATGAGGCATAATAGACAAGGTGTTGCCTCTCCATTTCCAAGCTTGAGTTCACACACCCCAGCCCTTGGAAGATAATGATCACTTTCCTCAACTGAAGCTCCAAGAATGGCATCCAAGTGTCTGGTTGATCCCAGCACAGCAGATTAGGAAACTGTGCCATCACCATGGAGGGAATTTTAGTTCTGTGTTATCAGCAACCATCTTGTTAGGGCCATGGAGGTTCTGGAGATCTGATATAAACCACCATGAAAATTGTTCCATCATATCTCCTGCTGGACCAGGCTTCGTTTGCTTAGTAAAAAAGAGCAATCTTTCTGTTGAATTTCACATTTTCTACCAAGTAATGAGTTAACCTTTTTGAAATCACAAAGGAGACACACTAAGAAAATGAAGCCGTATCCTGTCTGTGCTGGTTATACAACACATGGGCCACTGGAGAGATGGAGGGAAAAACCTGCATAGAGGAATAGAAGACTGAACATAAAAGCATTTATTTAGTACTAACTTAATTCCAAACCTGTGATAACCAGCTAGTAGTCAAGAGGGTCAGCTCCTCATCACTGTGTGAATGGAGTCTGCAGTTCATGGGATTAGTTCTGACTTAAAAAGTGACTTCTAGGCTCCCTGAGCTTATGCTTATCTTACTTCCTTGGATGTCCTTCAACTTTTAGCCACAGAAGACTCTGAACACGTCGATGCACAAGTGGCTAAGAGAATGTTCTAGAAAGATTATAGTTCTCTATCTTCAATGATATAAACACATCTGTGATTAAATTAAGCAAATAGACACATAAAAAGATAAGGGAACTGGAAAAGTAGAAAACTATACTGATTTCAGGTGAGGTGACTAGTATCTTTAGCATAATTTGCTCAGATTTTTCCCATTTTGTGAACAAAAAAATGACAATCTAATACGCATTTATGAAACACCTAGACACAGTTATGAAAGACATTGGCATCAAAGGCTGGATATATGGAATAAAACAGAAATGAAATCCATATGGCACCTATACTATATTTCTCTTCCAGGTCTTGCCACTGCACTGTGGGGAACTGCATTTCCCAGGCTCCTTTGCATCCCCGGCAGGCTCACCAACGGGAGGTGTGCTGGTGGGAGGAGGAGAAAGGTTCCGGCCTGTTTCTTCCAACTTAAACGGGACAACTCCAGCAGTGACTATCTCAATAGCAACTTGAGTTCCTGGGAAAGAGAGTCCCCCTTTCTGAAGCCCCTGCTGTGCTTGGCTCAACCTGGGCACAGACCCTATATTCTCCATTTCTGACATTACTAATACTGAATTTTGTTACGGTTTCTTATTTGACTCTCAATTCCATTATCACTATGTAACAAATTCCCCAATTAGTTATCTCTGCTTGCAATACACAAGGCAGTGTCTGCTACTTAGCTAGATTTACTATATATCCTTTCCTCCCCGCTCTCCACCCGGTAACACACACACATGCACACACTAGGTTTCAGACTCCTGATACCCTTAGTGGTCTATATACACCTGCTTCTTTCTTATCCCAGGCCTTTGCTTTTGACCTGGCTTTCTGCATGACTAACACCTTCATATGCCTCAGATTTCAACTGAAATGTCACTTTCTCAGAGGTCATGACTGACAATTCTGTTTAAAGCTGTCAACTCCTCCCACTCTCACTGGAAGTAATTCAGCTTTCTACCACATTGCCCTTTTTTACTGTTCTTTTGTTTGTTTTGGTTGTTGTTTTTACTTTCAAATCAGGTTTCACCATCTGTAATGATTTTGATATCAGGTGTTAAAATAGGGCAAAAGCCTCTCGAGCCAGCAAGCCAACAGAAAAATAAACAGTGCTTTTAAAATCTGGTTTCTGCCCCCAAACTCTTCCATTAGGCATCAGCAAGACTCACAAAGCAATTTAAACAAGATTTATTAACAAGCTATTAACAAGGGAAATGAAGTCATTAATGCCACAAGTGACTATCTTACCCTATTCACCATTTAGTTCAAAGTCCCCAAAACTCATGTCCAACACCTTTTCGCCCTTCAAAATGTGAAGCAGGCCTTTTACAAAGTTCAGCTTTTCAGCAGATGCAAGTTCCAAGTTTTCCACGTCTTCCTTTTTCTTCTTCTCTCTACAGCTTTCCAAGTTGCTCAGCTTCTCCAAGGTTCTTCAAATGTTTCCAACAAGTAATGATGGAAAATCAGCTTTCCAAATCCTGGACTTTCTTTGGGTACCAGTTTTTCACCTTTCAAGCAAGACAAGCTTTCTTTTCTTTTCTTTTCTTTTCTTTTCTTTTCTTTTCTTTTCTTTTCTTTTCTTTTCTTTTCTTTTCTTTTCTTTTCTTTTCTTTCCCACACTGCCTCTTGCTTTGGTGCCACACAACTTTCTTTTCCAGGTTACAAAGCTGCTAGCCCAGGCAGTTGCCCCTTAAGGCTTCCACACTACATGCCTGGCCACACCATGGCTTCTGGACACACTCACCTCAGCAGCTCCTGGTCTCCTCTGGCTCTCTTTCTTCAATGTCTTACTCCACACCGGCTACTCCTCAGCTGGCCACTCTCCCACATCCCACATCATGATCTCCCATCATCCACACTGCCCTCACCATCATCCACACACCATTGGGTGGAGGGGCATCCACACTGCCCCCGCCACTCAGGTCACTCTAGTCGCTCTTTCGTGCGCTTCTTTCACACTTCGTGTTTCTTCTGGAGTGGTCTTTCTCTCATATCCCACACACCAGGGCAATACAGTATATGCCCATTTTTCCAACTGCATCACAAATTAGGGTGCCTCGGCTACTTCATTCAGCCATGCCACCATCAAATTTATTTACTTGTTTGTACACTTATTACTTGTTGTCGCTAGTAGAATATAGACATGGTATTCCCAACATCCATTTTTTAAATTTATTTTTTGAGATCTCATGTAGTTTTGTTTTTGTCATTCTTGTTTCTCATCATCAGGGAAAATATCAAAAAGTTTCAATCTTTACAAGTTTATTTTTTTTTGCAATTTTTAGTTTTAATTTTCTTTCATTATTGTTCATTTTTGTACAGCTTTTTGGACATTTTGCACAGCATCTGATTCCCAACATTTAGCCTTGTGTCTGGTGGATGAGAGATACTCATTGCTGAAGGAATACATAATTGAATTTTATGAAACAGCTTGAACCCATAACAAAGCCAAAGTTAGGAAAGTTTAAAAAATGGTGAATTTTTTTTTGTCATGTAAATATGGTGCAAAGGTGGACATCAATGGCAGAATTTGTAAATTCGTTGACTTGGAAAGACTCCTCACTAACATACTTATCTTGAACTGTGTTGAGCCCATGTAAATGGAAAGGGTGGCACTTCTCTGGACCAGAACCCTGGACTTTCTATCTGGACAGCAGTGATGACTCTCCTGTGGATGCTTCAAGGGTTTCATTAGCCCATAGGCCACTTTCAATCCTCTGGCCTCTCCCTCTGCCAGGCAGAGGTCTCAGGTGGCATGGGAGGGATGACACAAAGTGTCCTAGTTTTCTGCTTTGCAGACCACAATTCTCAGATGTGACCACATAGATTTGTAAATAGCCTGAGGCAATTATAGCCCATAGCCCTGAGAGGGGGTGGTGGGTACCTGCTCATCAACTCTGTATCTTCTTCCCTTGCCCAGCCTCACAGCCTGCATCCTCACCCGTGCTTCCTTGGATCCCCTCCTATGTAAGTTTCTTACATTAATCTGAGTAAAACCCATGCCCACTTTTCAGCTGTTTTTCCTTTTTGTTCCAATAAGGATTTGCTTCTGTGGAAAAGGAGGGTAGACAGAGCCATAGGCCTGCCAGCTCCCCCTACTCATTCTCATCCTCACAAGGAGAAAGGATACTTCAGCCTCAGTGAGCGCAACAGGATCTATGAAATAGTGGCTCTCCAAGCCCGTGAGGATCTTGCAGCAGCTGTAGCAGAGTCACCCATGTCTGCAGGAAATTTGTATGACCACATCTCACCCCAGAGCTGTGAACTGGAGAACTGGAAACTGGAAACTGAGGGAGGGCCAGACCCAGCATGGCCAGGCCTGACTAAATCATGGGGCTACTAGCTAGCTGCTCTGACACATACCCCAGTACCCTCAGTCACAGCACCAATGCAGCTCAAAAGCAGCTCCTTCTGCCTCTGCTGGGAAGTCTTTGGGCCACTGCCATCAGTATGGTATAAGCACTTCTGATAGCTGTCTTGTGCCAGCCAATTCTTCTTATTATTTGGCCAGAGTGCTTCTTGATGCCACAGCCCAGGTGTGGGGAAGAGCAGGGACCGAACAGCCAGGGAGTGTTGAGCTGACACCCAGTCCCACAGTATCCTGTGCTGTCCTCTGATGCCTCACCCTGCCATGACTATTCTCTGGCTTTCATATCATACCCAGCACATGCTTACTGTGTGTGTGGGGACATCCCTCAGGACCAAGGAGTGGGCAGAAGGACCCAGGGTTTCCAAAGAACCATTCTGTTGATAGTTAGGTTTTGTTGTAGTTCAAAGATACAAATTATAATGAACAACAGGCAGGACCCCAGCAAGGATCCCAGAGATCCAGGCTAGATCTTCCCACTGCACAGTCCCTATGCCATGTGCTGACAGCCTTGTTCTCCCAGCGTGGAGACATGATAACATGATGGCATGTTTTCTAGGGGATCTCAGATGAGATTTGTGTCCTGGGGATTTTAGTAGAGGTTGGTCACGCAAATGTGGTTGATTGTCATGTGCCACGCTTCCTCACCAGAGTCTCCAGATGTCAAGCAATGCCCAGTGATCCAAGGTCCCACCATCATCATACTAGCAGGCACAAACTGGCAGGTTGAAGCCCCAGGTAAACAAAGGCATTTTTCCCAGGCAGAGAATTCCAAGGGCTTAAGGGCTACCTCCTAGGACCTGGACAAAAGCAAGTTTAGTCATTTATGACACATGGGGATAAATAGGCCAGCACCCCTCCCTCACAGTTAATGGGGCCTCCGGAGGTGTGAACAGCCCTTACGTGTGAACATCCCACCAGCTTAACCTCCTCTTCCCAGGATCACTTCCTCTGTTGCGTTTGCCTGTTTTGAATGCTAGAAACATTTCCTAATACATCCCTCTCGTATAAACCCTTGTCTCAAGATTACCTTCTTGCCATCCCAAATAAGACATTGTCCAGTTCTAAACTTCCCGTTTTACAAATGTCATGAACTAACTCACTATTGCTTTATTATCCCCAGACTCACAGCTTCTGCCTGCCTCACCCCCACAGGAACACCCAGTCATGTTGGCAGTAACACACATATGTGACTCCTGTCCTCCTTCACCCAGCTCCCCCCAGGCCTGTGTCTTTCTCAGCATCATCAAGTCCTGGACCTGGTCGTAGCTCATTCTGTCTTCCCCATGTGTAATTTGGGCTCAGAGTCTTTCACTGCAAGCTGCAGAGATCACACAAGAGTCCCTGAGGCCAGCAGCCCATCTAGCTGGAGTGATAGGTTGCCTCTTCCTCACTGTGGTTATCCTGTTAGAGACAACTGCAGCTTTGAGTTCATGTTGGACTTCTAAGCTGGCTCAGCTCTTTCTGGATGTTGGCATCAAGCTACATTTGCGATTTAGACTCAGACTTGGGGGGGGTCCTCTCTTGTGGGGGTTTTCACCTATGTACATTCAAAAGCACTATCTCAGGTACAGGAACAGATTGGGTCTCCTCTTCATCTAAGAGCTTTACATCTGATGGACAGGACTCTCTCCTCCACTCACACAGCACCTCTGTCCCTCTGGCCAGGCTTGGCATGTTGGCCCTTCACCTTGTGCCCCAGCATGAGGTCTTCATTGTGCAGCCTCTGCTCAGCAGGAGAAACCACTTCCTGTCTTGTTTTGGAATTGGGAGACCACCTCACACCTTTGCTGCTTCATAATTATAGCTTCTTTAAACCCAGAAAGATGCATAGAATAGGACCCTCCATTCTTTTTTTTTTTTTTTTTTTGGTGTTTTATGATCTTTATTTTATTTTTTTTTTCTTTTTTATTTATTTATTTTTATTCTTTTTTTAAATTTATTTATCTATATTTCACATCATTTCAATCCCTGGGGGTCACCCACCACCTCCC